>JBAMBL010001632.1:0-100537 GCA_037043405.1 Drosophila subquinaria
TCTCAAAGACTATAAGAGCACAGCTAAAGATATTCCGGTTTTTTTTTTACCAATATAGGTTGTCCACTATCACAAGCAATTATCCTACTTAAAAGCCACAAGATCGGCGAAAAATTACGATAGTAATGGCTTTTTAAAGTCTTTAAGCAATATAACTGCCTAAAAGTATGCAATAAAAATATTTTTTGAATTTTAAATATGTTTCGGATATCCTATAGTCGGGAACTCGACTATAGCTTTGTTTTTCTGAGTGTATACACTATAAAATACTTATATGATCAAATGAAATCCATTGCAGACCCACAAAATACGCGTGGAGGAGGCCTCGTTGAGTGAATACATCGATATCGACGTGGAGCTGCAGCGTCCGTGTCCCTGTGTCGAGGAACCACAGCCGGATGATGAATACGGCAGATTTCAGTGCACGGACAAGGGATATTTGAACTGCGGCATGTGCATCTGTGACGAGGGCTGGACGGGCACACTGTGCAACTGTCCGACGGACGCGACAAATGCCACAACCAACGAGGCACTGCTGCGAACCTGTCGCATGCCCCTCGACAAGCTGGGCAAGACGCTGTCCAGTCAGGTGTGCTCCAATCACGGCGACTGCGATTGCGGCAGCTGCAATTGTGATCCCGGCTATACGGGCAGCTATTGTGAGTGCCTGGAGTGTCAGGACTGTGACAAGGAGCGGGCCGAGTGCTTTTGCGGTCAGTGTGTCTGTAAATACGGCTGGTCGGGCACCAGATGCAACTGCAAGGAGTCCACCGATGGCTGCACCGGACCCACTGGGGAAATCTGCTCGGGACGCGGCAGCTGCGATTGTGGCAGCTGCAATTGCCAGGATCCATATCGAGGCACCTTCTGTGAGATCGATGCGGAGAAGGATAACAAACTGTGCCTCTTCTATGAGCCCTGCGTCACCTGCCTCATCGAACAGAAGCAGGGAATGCACAATTGCCAGAACCTCAGCGAGATTTGCTCCAGTGCCGAGTCCCATGAACGTTTCACCTACGGCTTTGTGGAGGAACTCGATGCGGAGATCATGTGCCTAGTGCGGATAGTTAATAAACATGGCATACAGTGTGACAGTTACTTTGGCTATCAGGTCATCGATCGGGCCAATTATCTGGCCATTCAAGCCGTCGAATGTGAACCGGCCAATTATTATGCCATCTTTGGTTCCATCTCATTGATCACAGTGCTCCTGGGTCTCTTTGTCATCTGGCTGGTCTGGTGCTGTCTGCGCATGAAGGATGCCCGCGAATATGCTCGATTCCATGAGGAGCAAGCGAACAGTCTGCGTCAGGAGAATCCCATCTACAGAGATCCCGTCGGACGCTATGAAGTTCCCAAGGCACTGAGCGCAAAATTCGATGAGAATCCATTTGCCAGTTGAACATCTAACTGGCAATTTTAATTTAGTTTAGTTAGTGATTAGTTAGCTAGTTAGTTAGCATTTAAAAAAGGGTCAGCACGTACCAAAGCTTTAGCTTGGACATTTTTTGAAATGTCTCTAAAGTTAGATAAGCTTACATTTCTACATTTGTTTATAAATTTGCTAAAAGAAATATATTTCTTAAGCTTTCATAATTGTTATTATTAAGAGTTTTACACAGATTAAGGGTGATTAGTTTCATAAGGGAAAATAGGGAACAAAATGTATTTTTACAAATTGAGAAAAATAGAAAAATGTCTCGATATTAAGATAATATATTCTAAAGCACTGTTTTTAAAAGCAATTTAAATTTCACTAATTATTTTTAAAAATCTAATAATATTTAAAAAAATTTAATATCACTTTATCCTCCCAAAATTCGAACCTTCCAACCAGGGACCGTAACGATTATAATTTTAAAAATATAAATTATTAAATAAAAGTTATTTGCAGATTTATATCAAAAAAATTAAATGAAAACTCTCATTTTTCGATCTAATTAAAAAAATTATAAAATAATAATAAAATGTAAATTTTTATTTAAAAATTATAATTTAACTCTTATTTTCAATTTTTATTTTAGCAATTAAAAATAAATGTTATTTTTCAATTTTTATAATAAAAATTAAAAATAAAAATTATTTTCAAATTTTTTTATAAAAGTTGAAAATAAGAATTAATCTTCAACTTTTATTATAAAAGTTGAAAAATAATAATAAAAATTGAATAAAAACTTGTATTTTCAATTGCTTAAATAAAAATTGAAAAATAATTTGTATTGTCAATTTGTATTATAAAGATTGAAAAATAACTTTTATTTTTAATATTTAAATAAAAATTTAAAATAAAAGTTAATCTAGTTTCTCATAACTCTTATTTGCGGTCCCTGCTTCCAGCAAACAAACGCTCGCTACAGTTTCGTCTATTCACAATTAAAATAAATATTATTTTTACGATCATAATCAAATGAAACAAAATGCGCATTTTTTAATATTTATATATTTTTTTAATATTTTTCTTTAGCATAAATTTTTATAGATAAATTATTTATAAAGTTTTACTAACTAAATGTTCGATGCACACAAAATGTTATTAGGCTAAGAAATATAAAAACTTGCAAATTGTTTTATATATTTGACAATTAATTAATAATTATACAAGACTTAAAGCTAGACAAAAGTATTTCTTTATGTATTTTTTTTTATATATTTTTTTTTTCAATTGTATTTATTTTATCTACGGCAAAAGTAGATTATAGAAATCACGCGGCCTAAGCTTAAAAATGTTGACCAACAAACAAACTTAAATTAAAAATAAAAATAGATTTAATTAAAGACTACAACCGAAAGAAAATGCTATTTATTTATTTATAAAAAACTGACTGATTCTCTCGCGCTCTCAGCAAATTATTATTGTGTTTTTTCTATTTGTACAAAAATAGCGAATGAGCATTTAAAAAATTAATTGCAATCGCTTTATAGAGGCGTAACTAAATGTAATATCACTAGACTCGTAGCTTAGAATTAGTAAATGTGCTGGTGACCACGAAAGCATCCTCAAAGCCAGGTCACTGCACACACAGAGAGAGGAGGGGCAAGTGGGGGAGTAATAAAAAAAAAAGAGCACACGAAAAATGCCAAAAACACAAATTCAATTACACACACACATAACTCGTAAAATGCAAAAACAACATGAAGGTGGAAGGTAGAACTGCTCTCTCCCTCCTCAGAGCACCCTCTCCCCCAGTGACGGTGTCCGCTGGATGAGCATCGAGGGTGACTTGGCCGGCAACGTGACGATGCTGGCGCTGCTCAGCTCGGCATCGAGGGCGGCCATGTCCGCGGCGGTGGTGGAGGAAATGATGCTGCCATTCGCTTTGCCATTGCAGCTAGAACTGGAACTGGAATTGGCGCTGGAGCTGGGCAGACCATGAGGCGAGGCATCGGGCACGAGGCGACGTAACAATCCGCCCACACAACCCCAAGGGAAGGCCCTGTAAGTAGGCAGCAACAAAAGCAAAAACGTGAGAAGGAGAACAGAAAACAGAGAACAGTGAAAGGTAAAGGTAAATGTTATGCATTATTAAAGTGAAACACATTAAAGCTAGACCATTAGCCATGGCCAAAGTTAACAGAGGGGGAAGGTAAAGTAAGAGGAACGAAGTTTGCTGCGATTTACAAATGGATAATAATTCACAGTTTGAATAGTCATCCTGCATTGCACTTCACTCCGCTATTCTTACAAGTTGCCATTATGGAAATGGGTAAAGAGGTCAAAGGTTCATTTATAAGACAATAAAATCTAATTGGTTTTATTTATGGCATATCTGCGCTATATTTAAATATTCATAAAGAAACTGAGAGATTTTAATGGCAAAAGGAAGCATGTAAATAATTAAATAAATAAAAAAATAGTACAAAATTGAGTAAAACTATTGCAAATGCATTTATTCCATTTATTAGAAATACTTCATTTAAAAGAGAATTTAACCCATTTCATGTCAAGTTTAGGGACAAAACTTTAGTAATTAAGGCCCGTTTTTTCAATGTCTAAATAAGGTGTTTGATAACTATTGAAAATATATTTTGACGTAAAATGTATAGAAATTACTGTACAATTTTAAATTATATCTTAGATACAGTTTATATATACATAAAAAAAAGGCCCTAATTCTATTAATTTTTAAAAGCACCAATTAGTAAATCTTGAACCATCATCAACATTTTTGTCATATTAAATATGTATTTTTTTAATTTTAATGAACTTAAACTTGGTTAAAATAAAAAAAACTCGTTCTAAATAATTAACTTTAAAATTTCTGACTTTGTTACGTTATACAAAGTTCGTGGGTCAGTTGAGTTCATACAAAAAATTTATTTATAAAGCTCATGAATTCTTCATGCGACAATAATAATAACAAGATAATTGATAATAAAATTTATGGCTCATATAAAATGCACTAAAAATGCACTCGAAATTTGTATAAAAAAGTCCAAATATACATTTAAATGCCATGAATTAACTTTTATTTTCTGGGCTATGCTGATAACTTCGAGTTGTTTGTGGCAGCTGAGATAACCTAATTTCTTTGTTATATCAAAAGGTTTAATCAAGTGGTTTGCTCATCAGATTAATTTAATAAACTTTGCATTTTCTTTGTAAGTTCTTGATTCAAAATAAACACTTAAGGGTAGGTTGTCTCATTTGAGAGCCTCATTATTATATTATACACAAAGTAAGTGTGTTTACATACCACTTGAAGGACAGCATGAACTTGAGGAAGCCGGGAATAACCGCAAGTTGTTCGTTCTTCTTGATCGCTGAAATGACACGATCGGCCACATCGTTGGAATTCAATGTGGGCACCCATCTGTAGAAGAAGAAGACAAGCGTTTAAGTTTAGTACATGCGTCGTACAACGCCCTTAATCGCCCTTTGTCGGACTCACCTGGCGTTCACATCGTCAAACATGCCAGTTGCCTGAATGAAGAAGGGGCAAATGCAGGTGGTGTGGATATTCGTATGTCCAAGGACTTCCAGCTCCAGACGCAGCGCCTCATCAAAGCCAACCTATAATTACATATGTATGTAGTAAAAGACTTTTAGCTCTCACTGTTGTTGCTTGACTTACCGCTGCAAATTTACTCGCACAGTAATCGACCAATTTGCTAATGCCAACATGGCCAGCAAGTGAGGCGATTGTCGCGATGTGTCCTCGTTCATTCTCGATCATTTTGGGCAGAAATGCTTTTGTGGTCTGTACAAAAACCGGTAGTTAGTATATATGTGTAGTATAGTGAATATGTATGCGTTACTAACCCAAAAGTGTGCCATAACATTCACATTGAACGAACGCTCGATCAGATGGTCCGGCGTGTCCAACAGATGCAAACCAGACACAACGCCAGCGTTGTTGATCAGCAGCGTTACCTGTACAGTAGAACAACACAACACATAAAATACAAGCTTTAATATTCATTTATTTTTTTTCTCTCTCTTTCAATTTTTTATGTACCGCCATAAACATTTACATGGCTTCTGAATACCGTTTCATTTTTTTTTCTGCCTTTAGCTGCCACATAAATTCTTAAAAATAATTATTTTTTTTTTAACCACAATCTGCATGTTGAGGAAATTGCGCAACTTGCGTGGTGGAAGCATTAAAAGAATTTTCAACTAGTTAAAACTGCGGTTAGTTGCATGTAAATTAAAAGTGGAATGAAGCCTAATCAATTTTATGGAACTTAATAAATTTTTAAATATTATTCGAATATTTTAATTTTTATGTTGATAACTTGACATGACAGTTAAATATTTTTTGTAAATTAAATAACTATTTTTTGCATCTATTTAATCAAAGAAATAAATTAAATATATATTTTGTATGTTTGGATTTTCTTAAAAAAATTTAATTATTTTTAATTTGCAATTGTTTTGGCAAGTGAAACTTTGATTTCAAAAACATCAAAGTAAGTAAAATAAATAAAATAAATGTTACAATTGTAACATGTCCAGGTCTCATTGCATATAATGTAAACTATACGAAATATAAAATATAACTTTAACTATAATATAAATCAACATTTCAATGCCTTATTTTGCTGTTGCTACTTAACGAAATTAACAACAACAACAAGCAAGCTATCATAGCAACAACTATGTATGTGCAAAACAAAATCAGGCCACACCGAGTTCAAGTGCACCGAATATGGGCGGGTAGGCGGGGCAGTGCGGGTCGGTTGCGGGTCACACATTGCGTATGCGCGATTTAAAATTGCGAGCAGCGACTACAACATTTAACGAGGCGTGCATTAAAACAACAATAAAAACAGGCAACAGCCGCAGCGCTATTAAAAAATATTAAATGTAATATTTCAATGACCAGGCGGCAACAACAACAACATCAACAGCAACAACTACGACATGAAAACAAAAAAACATAAACAAAAACCAATAATACAAACAGCAAGAAAAAAAGTAAAAAAAAAAAAACAGCGAGTCATCTGCATAACGCATGAGTTACTAAGCAGTTAAATGTTTTTGCTTTTCGCTACTGTTTTTATACCCTGTACGCAATTGAGGGGATATTATTACTTAAATAAATTGTCTGTAACAGACAGAAATGGGAAAGATTCTGCCAAAAAAAATGTATATATTGGTATATTCATATGTTATGTTATGTTAAATAAGGCCTTTCTTCACTGCGACCAGTATTAGATCTTTTGTGCCGGCCTGTAAGATAATGGAGAGCCCTAAAATTTAAAGGTTAAGGATTTTTATGAAATTAAGCACTTTGTTGGGCTTGTTTCCATATATCTTGTAGGGTGGAGTTGTCTCACCCCCCAGTATTTGTAGCCTACGCCTGCAGAGTGCTGGGCATTCACATAGAACATGTTCTGATGTTTCCTGCTCCAGTGCACAGAATCTGCAGGTTTCAGTTTCAGAAAGATTCAATTTCTTGAGGTGGTATCTCAGGCTACAGTGTCCTGTAAGATAACCTGTGAGGATACGAAGATCACTCTTTCTGAGGCCAACCATTCTTTTGGATTGCTTCCTGGCCGGGATAAGAAATCGTTTTGCTTGACGCTGGCATATTCATAAGTACAGGCCTAGATTTTGTCGTTCGTTAATTTTATAGCTATTTTTGATAAGTTGAAATGCAAGATTGATTTTTAATATTTTATATAAATGTACAAATTTAATTCACAAAGCATGTCCCAATTAAACATACTCATGCTCAACATTTTACTTATGTCTTTTGTACTTTTGTCAGTTCGTTTCGGTTTCAGCTTTGTAATTATATAACTCGTTGATGCTTTTAAAACGCACAGTTTCTATTGTTGTTTAATATATTTTTGATAACTTCATTGTATTCTGAACTTTTGTTTATTATATGCTTTAACTTCTTGCTTAACTTCAAACATTGTTTATTTATAATTTTTTTGTGTATGATTTTTTTAGATGCTCTTTCTATTGTTGTTGCTATTAAATTTGTCAGAGCGTTCATTTATTATTTAGAAATTGCCGCTGGCGAAGCGTAAAAATTGTTGAACCCCTCCTAATGCTGGCATATTAAAATCCAGTTTAGTTTTTGGAACAATTAAGTCACTTAAATTAACCAAAATTATAGTATGCTAGAATTTAAATAACGTATATTTGGTTTTAAGAGTGCCAATTAAATTTAAATAGCAATAAATATTGTTCTTTTTTTTATAAGTGTTGTGGGGAATTTAGGGGAGTAATTATTTGAAACGATCAAAGTAAAATAAATGATTAAATTACTGAACGAAAATATATAATATATAATAAAAAATTACATTTATTTTGATCAACCCAAAATATTTTTAAATTAAACGTCTGTCTAAGCAACTATAGAAAATTCGTGTTAGTCAACAACTTCAACCTTGTTTAGGGTGATCATTAGCAAGAAGCACAAATAGTTCTAATTAGTCGGGCAATTTGACTAGTTAATTAGCAGATAAATTGGCAATTTGACATGCAGTTAAATTGCCAAACAAAATTGTTGAGTGCAATATAATAATAATGCCGCATATTGAATATTTGGCATTTGTTTATCTGTTTGCTGCAAAGTTTCGACACTTTTGTAACTGCACTGCTAATCACATTAGCAACCATTCACGAATGCATTCACAGTGATAATGAATGCCATGACACGCTTTTCAGTCGAATGCTGTTGCAATGCTCAAATATATTACGACTGCTGGCCAGTCGAAGATATCGCGTCGAAGATTTATAAGATGCGTCTCGAGAGCCAGAGAGTCACAATTAGTGCCTGCAATTTTTATGCACTTTTAATGTGGCCCAAATGGGCGCGGCTCTGGACGTTGTTGTTGCAGCTCGTGCCGGTTGCGATTAATTTGAATGCCTTGAAGTGAGAGAAGGCAGCTCTGGGTCCAAGCTCTGCTCCATATTGTGATTAATTGCCAGTTGCAACGCAAATGGCAACCTGTTTGAAGACTCGTCTTTTCATTTCTCAAGGTTGACCAAGACGACGACCAAGACGACGACGACGAAGATGCGCTCATGCATACGAAATTATTTAGCTCTTTCTCTTATGGTTTTTTTTTCCGACTAAATTTATGACATAAATATGCATAAATGTGTTGCTCGAGGGCGTGGCAGTGAGTGGCGAGAGTGTTGGGCCTACATGTGTTTCTAAAAGGGGTTCTCTGGCCATTAAACGCCCCTCAACAAACAATTATGTACAAGAACCGACATCTCGACTATTTTGTCTGCCACATAAAGCGCTCAACTGTGAACAGCAATTACTAGAGTTTTATGCTTCAATTGTCGCATGAATATGTCCCCCTCTAACCCATTTCGTACTTACATCACCGACTTCTTCTCTGATGACATCGGCCGCTTTGTAGACCTCTTCCTTCTTCGATATATCCACCACATAGCCCTTGCAATAACCGCCCGCCTCTTCGACGATCTCAACGGTCTCCGCAATGCCTGAAAGATTGTGTAAATTATATATTAATAGAGCATGCTCTATCGCTCTCTCTCTATCTTAATATTTGTTATACCCTTTTTGTTAATGTCCCAGATGATGACTTTGGTGCCCATTTTGCCGAGTCTTTCGGCCAGCAGACGACCCAATCCATTGCCGCCACCTGTGATTAATGCAATGTCCGTGTTGAGTTCCTTTTCGGGATAGCCGAAGGCTATGTAGTACAGGTCCTGCAAGAGTCAGGTGTCAAAAAAAGGTGTTGTTAATTATACAGAAGTGCGTGAAATAATTATAGCTTAAGATACATAAATTTTACATTTTTCTTTTAGCTTTAATTAATATATTTATTTAAAATTGTAATGTTTAAACTAAATTTATATTTTGTCGGCTGCTTTTAGATTGGCAATAGAAAAAAAAATGAATATATAAATTAATATATAAATAAATGTATAAATTAAAATATAAATAAATATATAAATAAATAAATAAATTATTGCTTATTTTCTATATTTTGTCGGCTGCTTTTAGATTGGCAATAGAAATATAAATAAATATATAAATAAATATATAAATAAATATTTAAATAGATGTATAAATAAATATATAAATAAATAAATTATTGCTTATTTTCTAAATAATTTTAAGTACAGAAAAATGCCATTAGCTTTTAGCTGACAATAGCCGCAAATGTCAAAGATCATCAAGTTTGTTGCCTAAGTCTTTTGTTTTCGCCCATGCCATTCTATGCGCATTTCCCAAGAGCGCTTGCTGTGCAAACCGACTGCCAATATTAAAGTAGTACACTTATGCAAATTTAACTTTTACCAAAGCACAACAAACAAACAAACAAAACAACATACATAAATGGGCAAACACAGCGCACACAATGCGAATTGTCATGCAGTTGACGGTAGCGTGTTAATAGACACCAAATTTGACGCCTCTGTGCGGGACAAGCACTTCAAATGTTTTTTAAACTCTTTCAACTCTTTCGGCACTCGTTTTTTTTGGTCGACTCTTCTGTTGATTTAGTATCAATAAGCTGTCACAATTTATGACTCGCACGTCTGCATTGTCGCACGAAGATAACAAAAGGCGACCAGTTAAAATATTAACATAACATTTTCGGGAAAAGAAAAAAAATGTATAAAAATAATAACAGCAACAACAACAACAAAGTGTAGAGGGCAAGACAGTAGCACTTTCCACATCGCATGCGACCGGAGGAGACTCATAAATTTTGTTCATGCCACACGCGACGACAACTTGGCCAACAGGCAATGGGCTCTGGTTTTGTAAAGCTGCCACATTTTTTCGGGGTGCAACAGCAACCTGCCATCATCGAGCTCCTGTCTTAGGGGCCAGCCTGGCAAGCGTGTCCAATTATTTTGACATTAACAATGAATGTGGCGCAACGTGGCTGGTGTGGTTATACCCTGTACTCAAATGACTACAAATTTATGCAACAGGTATATAATAATCAAAAGCAAATGATTGTTACTAAAAAAAAGGCTTACGACTTTAAAAATATATAAAAACTTTTGCTTGAATTTGTACAAAAGTTTCTTTAATTTATATATTCCCAAAAACCATCTAAGGGTATCGTTTATTCGTTTTCATTTCTACAAAAGCTTTTTAGTTGTTGTTTTAACAGTTTGGCCCCCAAAAAAGACAAGAAAACATAAATAATACGAAATTTCATTAAAGGTAACATGTTGCTAGTATCTCAAGAAATTGATGATGATCATAATGATGATAATGATGATGAGTTGCTTCTTTCACTTGTTGCCTTGTTGACAGACATTTTGTCACATAATTGAACATGCAATTTGCTACATTTTTGTTTCGTGTTGTTGTCTTTCCTCTTTGACAATAACAAGGGCAGGAAACGGCCAATTATAATTTATTCACAACATGATAATAACTTAAATATATAGTATATATCTACTGCGATTTATGTCATGAGATAATTTTAGTTTAATATTTACATCACATCAAAATCTTGTTGTGGCCATCAAAATGAAACGTTTGCCAAAAAATTAACTATGCAAATATTCAAACTATTTAAATAACTTTGATTTGAATTTTACAATTTCATTGTCAGTTTTATTTGAATATATTTTTCTGTATAAATCTTTGCACTACGGAAGTCAATACGATAGGCAAAATTCTTAAACGTTTGTCGTTCTGTCCAAGTCTACGGCTAATAAACTCCAACCATGACTTGTCATATGTAAATTGTTGGCAAAAAAAAGGCAAACAAGACTTTAAACTTAGATGTGTATATGCCTTGTCATTGATAAAATAAAAAATACAAGTGGAAACAATAATTTTTCACTTTGTAGCTTTTGTAAGACGAAAAGCCGCCAAGTCAGCATCGAACTTGAAAGGTTTATTGGGCCGTTTATTTGTTTTGTTAGATTGTCTGATGGCCAAGGTGAATGCTGTGACCTTTGTAAAAACGGAAAAGTTTCAATGTTTTGAATGTTGTAAACTTTATTAGACTACGGCGAGTTGATTGACATTTGAGAGATGCTTAAAATGGTGTGGAAATTTACTGAAACTCAATGGATTGGTGCAGGTTATGGAAATTACTTAACTTTGGCTGATAATGGAAAGATCATAATAAATTTTAATGACATATAAAATCAATAGAAAGAAGTACACAAATTATGACATCATGTTTAGTTTAAAGTACGATTTCTTCTATTACTTTAAACAACTTTACAAAATACTTGTGAACTTAAGCAACGTCTTCTTTCTCAGGGCACTTAAAAGCAACAACGTAACTAACTCACTAATTGCAATTAAGTATACTCCCCCATTCTATTGATTCTCTGCACTTGGCCAATTACAAGATAGTCCAAGAAATCTTAACCGCATCTTGCTCATTATCATTAGCTGCTCATTAGTGCAAACATTTATTAAGCAAACATTTATACACATCTCTAAAAATTAGCGAATCTTTCTAACGGTCAGCTAATAAATGTATTTATGAATTTATCCAGCTTGAAAGTTGACAATCAGCATTATGGGGAGGAAATCTTGCGCAATTATGCAAATTCAAACAACAACAAAAATGTCATTAAAGCGCAGACAAAGCAAAACTACGTGTATTATCGAAGATAACTTCTAAAGGCGGCATTTTCAGCAACGCAGCAACGAGTCATAATCAAATGTTTGTGTTGTGTTGTCTCTCAGGTTGTGTTGTGCTTAGGCAAAAGCTAATGGCTACATGAAAACTTGTTTGCTTCGTCCGGCGGAGAATTGCGAAAATTCAAAATCTAAACAACCAACAACCGCCGACCAGGTGATTCTTAGCCAGCTGAAAGTGAAACAGCCAACTAGTCAGCGTCAGCGTCAAGTGTCTTGCCCAACAACAACATAGTTGTAGCAGTCTCTATACTCTATACTCTCTGCACTCGACTTTACTTTATTCGACACGATTCGAGTCGAGTCGACTTGGATTGGAGTCTCGACAGCTGCCTTAATTGGCCCGGCTTTGCTTGGCAAGCAGCCTTATTTTGAGCATTAAATGTTGAGCGCTTTTCAAAGAGCTTCTTAAATACAAAAGACTTAAGACACGAACTTGCACTGTGCACCAACTGTTGCAATTTCCATTTGCTGCCATTCACACTCACGGCTCAATTGTGACCTTCTTTACCAAATACATGTGTATATATATACAATAAATAAACATAAAAACAAATGAAAAACGAGGCTCAAAGAGCGATATAAAAATAACGTGTGACTGAGAGCTAGAGAGACAGAGAGAGAGAGACTGAGTGCAACAGACACCGCCAACACTTGCCACAGTTGCACAGTTGGCCTAAACCTGAAATTGAGTAGCATAACATAATACAGGTAATAAATCAAGTCAAATACGAGGGTGGCTCAGCAAATTTGTTTGTAGTTCTCTAATATTAATATAATTAATTTTTGATAAATTAGACAAGGTAATTAAAAACTCAATGTAATAAACATATTTCTTTAAAAACAAAAAATCGAAATTCTATAAACTACTATTTTATCATTAGATATTTTCTCTTAAAATGTCTAGACTTTTCTTTTCAAATTTTATTCAAACAGATAACCTTTAAAATATTATCCAAAGATTAATGACATTTAAAATGAATAATTTGCTGCATTTGAAACAGGTTTACGAGTCGAACTACCCACGGACTACACAACAGCAACAAAGATGATGTGAATTCAATTTCGATGCCGTCACAGCGCATTGCCCGTTGCATTTGAGGCGTCAGTTGACTCGGCGTACACTTGAAACACTTTTACCTGTCTTACAGCTGCTCAATGAATTGTTTTTCTTATGTGTTTAGCTTGTTATGAATTGGCCTTCAAATGCCATTTCCATTTATTGCCATGCAAAAATTAGCACCCAAACTAACCGGTAAATTTTGTACAGTGTAGAGCGCATTTGGTGGCCAGACAGACATAATAAGGCAATCAAGTTCTATGCTGCTTCGCAATCTTGGCCAAAAAGTTGAATTCACTGCGTGACGTTGATCTCTGCTGTGAGATTGTGCGAATATTGAATGTGTAAATTAGGAAGGGAGATAAAATACGAAGATTATAGTCTGCACATAATTATTGGTTGTCTGCAGAAAATTTTCGGAAAGAATAATAAAATAATAATTATGAAATTGGCTATCACAATCTTATATTTATTTGAGTTTCATCTGATAACTTGAAGTATTTTTTAACAGCTCATAATTCCTTAAATAAATTAAATAATTAATAAATAAAAAACTAAATGAATATATCTAACATTTAAAAAAAGATAAGATATCATAAAATATTCCTTAAAAAAATCTTTGCTATATTTTTGTCAGATATTTTTAAGTATTATTTTATCATCTCAGAAGCTAAAAGTTTAATAGCAGAATATGTTGTATAGAAATGTTTTTAAAATCAAAAGAAGATATCTAAGTTAATTTTTATCATCAATATAATATTGTTTAATATTTGTATTAATCTTTTAATCTTTTTCTTGGAGATATTTGGTCGTTTTTTATTGTTTATCATTTAACAAGACTGTCATCATCATCTTTAAGTCATCTAAAAATAAGTTGTATATTATCTTAGAATATTTAAAGGAGATATTCTTCAAAGGATAAATAAAGTTATTTATCAAGTTTCAATAAAGTTCAACTCTATTTCTTAAAAATAAATATTTCGTCATCACACTATTTATAGCATTAGACCGACACACACTCCCTTAACCCACTTCGCATGAAAGATAATCCAAACAAGTGAGCCAAGGCCGTTGTGGGTTATGAGCCTGCGCTTCAAATAACCTCCATACAACTACAACTACAACTACAACGACAACTTCAAACAAAACCCAGCTTTATGCTCACATATGCAATATGAAGCCGTAGCTATACGACTTACATAGTGGCTGTTGTTGTTGTTTGCTTGGCCAACACTTTCGATTTCAATTGCGTTTACTTCTTTTATATTTTATTTTCAGCTTCTTCTTCTTCTTTGTAATGCCAGCATTACACACACGCCTCAAAGAGATACGCCAGGCAGCCAGGCAGGCAGCAAGTTGCCCGCGAAAATAAATGTGTGTGTGTGTTGCTTGGAATTGCTTGTTGTTGCCACAGCCGAACCCCCAGCCTAGCCAAGCTAATAAAAACAGGCTTTGCAGCGCTGCAAAGCCGGCAAAATGCAAAAGTTGAACTGGGTCAACAAGCCAAAACGCAGCAGCGACGCCGACCGCGCAGTCGGCGCAACAACACTTGCGGTGGGGAATACTGTATACATATGTATATATATATATATATTTTTTTTATCTCTTTTGAATTGCTCCCCTTGGCTCATTACATGTTCCAGAAGCTAGGCACGCCCATGTAGAAGCGACAAGTTTGTTGCCTAAGTCATTTGTTTTTCAATTGTAACAGAAATGCAGTGCTATATAAATCAGGTTAATATTGGCCTGAATTGACGTGATTGTTGGCCTGCAAAAAGCAAATAGCATTATTAGCTCAATCAATCAATATGCAATATGCAGCGACTACAACAAACAATAACAAATAATAATAACAAAAACAAATCAAGTCTTGAAAAAAAAAATGATTGCACATGCAAATTTCGTTTGGATCGTTCATGACTCGTTGATGTTGCATTCAGCATGCAAATGTCAACATTTTTAATGGGCACCGCCTCAGCCTCCGTTTGCCGCACTCCTCCGCCCACTCTCTGTATTGCTGTCTCTGTCTGTCGCATCATCGACGCTAGTTAAGCATTCAGGCAAAGAGAGTTACCTCGATAATTTAATGGCACTCATGCATAATAAGACACAGGCAAATCCATGATACACATGCTATATATAATGATCATATCTCAACACTCTCACACACACACACACACACAGACTACATCCAGCCGCAAAAAGGTTATTTGTTTTTTTACATTTTTTTCTTGTTGCCAAAGAGAAAATAATATAATTATGTAGCACAACCAAAAAACTTGAAAAATTTTGTTGCTTATGTAATGGCAGCAAAATTTGTTTATTAAGCCGAGCATGTCAATTTTATTTTTTGACCACAAAACAAAATAGGGAAACCCAACCAACAAATTCGCCCCTAAGGCTCAATAGTCAAATTCTTTGTTAACTAGCCATAAATTTCAATTGTGCACTTTAGCGGCAATTAACAAATTGTTTGCGGCCCTTTTCTATGAAACTCAACTCGTAACTGCAAATCATGATAAATCTGTAAAACGTTTAGTGTCTGTCAATCTCAAGTGTGCAATCTTTCAAGTGCTCAAGCTCTGCGGGCCATAAATTAGGTTCGGGGATTTTTATTCACTTATTTTCACGCTATTTTTAAATTTTAATTTGCTTCGTAAAGAATTGTCTAGACGTTCAATAATGGTTTTAGAAAGATCGATAGATAATACTGATTATCAAAATGTAAATAAATGTAAAAATAATTGGTTTGTTTATATTAAAAGTCCTGACCCTCAAATCACATTACTATACTACAATAATCTCTATAATCTCTGATCACATATAATTTAAATTAGTCATAAAATATATGAGACTGATTTAATCCCGCAGAATGGCCTCTAAACAAGCGGAACAAACGCGAATTGTGAGAAAAATATATAAAGCACAACAATTAAGTTATTAAAAAACTATATAATCAGACGACAGTGCTCTCATATCCAGTTATATGCATAAAGATGGAAGATTGAGGAGAGATGATTGCATCTGTAATGATTGTGCGCGTGTCGATACCAAAGCCATAAAAGGTAGATGAAGTTGCAGACTTATTGATAACCAGCGAACAGCTGTAATGACAGACGTCAGTCGACGGTAGTCAGTTATCAAGGGCCAAGAGCAAGGGCAGACACTGGAAAGCTGGAAGTGGCAACGATAAGCTAAAACTCGTTTTGATTTAATTAATTTATCATGTCAATTTTAAGAAACTATGAGTCAATAGTTTGTTTTTTAGTTAAGAAATTAATTAGCAATCATTTTTATGAGATTTTTAAGACATATTTTCAAAAAAATTAAGCTTATCTCAGAAAGTCTGTTATCGAATTTTCATTAAGAAACATTAAATTAATTTTTAAAATAATTTACGAAGAATTTCTACAAATGAAAGGGATTTTATGCTATCCATTTTTCTTTAAATATTTCAAGAACTAATTTTTTGATTTTTTTCATTTCTTGAAAGCGATAAAAATTATTTTTCTTTAAAATTTTAACCCTTTATAATATATTGCCAAAAAAAAAGCTCCGGATTGATTTAATAAATTTATTAAGTCAATTTGAGAAACTATGAGTCAAGAGTTTGTTTTTCAGTTAAGAAATTAATTAGCAATAATTTGTATGAGATATTTAAGCCAAAATATGTTCAAAAGATTAAGTTTATCTCAGAAAGTCTGTTATCGAACTTTAATTAAGAAACTTAAAATGTATTTTTAAAATAATTTAAGAAGAATTTTTATAAATGAAAGGGATTATTTGTCTCTTTAAAATTTGAACTTCTCTATTTAATATTTTCCCAAAAAAGCTCCGAATGTAATCTCACAATATTGTTAATTAACTAGTTAAAAGTAGTCAATGCTGAATAACATACGGCAGCCGTCAAGTTCAAATATTGAATGCCCAAAAAAACAATAAACAATTCAAATTTGCTGAATCTCAGTTGTAAACAAAAGCACACAAAATGCCCTATAGGCTTTGGTGTGGCCACTACACAACATCAATTCAAATTTTAAATGCCACAAGTTTGACATTGAATAAATCAAATATTAGATATAAAGGTATCTATACATCTACAGATAAATATCTATGAATTTCAGTTGAGCTCACCTGAAGTATGTAGCCTATGCTGCAAATGATGAACCACACAACATCCGCGAATGCATCCCAGCTATTCCAAAGCGTTTGTCGCCAACTGAGGATGGGTGGTGTGGGCGTTGCCACGCCCCCTGCGGTACCATTGCCATTTTGCAGAGCGTGTCCGTTGCTAAGCGGCTTGAGATCCGCCTCCAAATTATTGTTGTTCTTCTCCATTTTGAACAAATTACACGAATTTTTCACTATTTTCTTTTTTGTGTTATTTGTTTATATAATATTTAATTGATTGCTGTAATCTGAACACATTGAACAATTTTCGTAATTTTTAGCGTTATAATTTTTGCATGTAAACGAAACACGGGCAAGCAACAATTACATTAACATTAATTTTAACAACAACAACAACAGCTGTGAGTTAACGAAATCTTTTTTTTCTTTTCTTGTATTTGTTTTTGTATTTTACTGTGTTGTCTTTATTATGTTTTGTCTCTGATTTTCCGCGCTGCACGTCCGCTCTCGTGAGCGTAGCAAACGAATTTGAACGAAAGGAATGAATTTCGACTTCTTATTTTGGGGCGCTATTGGATATCGCTGTAGACGTCGCTGTCGACGTTGCTGTCGCGGTCGACGTCGCTGTTGCTGTCGCTTCGCAGCTTGAAGCTTAGCTTTGTGACGTCACGAAGCTCAGTTTCAGTTTCAATTTCAATTTCAGCGCTGCGGTTTTAGCTTCAAGCAAAAGTTTTTGACTCAGAGCTTGCGTTCTTTTTGTCGCTTTACGTTTTACGCTAATTGCCTATTTCGTTTTACTTTGTGTGATTTAATAAAAAGCTCTAACTGCTATTGTTATTGCTGCTGCTGTTTGTAATTTGTGTTTTCTTCATTAACTGCATTTTATGCCGGCTGGAAGCTTTAATAAGTTTACAGCCAGCTGCATTAGAAGGCTTTTTATTTGTGCAATTTCATTAGCTTGGGCTGGATTACTCGGGTGTGTCGATTAGCATAAAAAAACGTTATTACTGCAGTTGACATTAAGCTTACATTTTACTTTAATTAATAAAAACTTAAAGCTTGATTGCTCATTAGTTCTCTTTGTGAACTAACTTCAACTAATTATAAACTTATTACTTAGACACTTGAGTTTAAAACGCATTAAAAAAACAAAGAAATTGTTAGTGTGGGTAGCAAGTCATCGACTAGGAGATACTCTAGGTTCTATGACGTATTAAAACCAGATAGTTGTATGATTAAAAAATTAAAAATTAAAAATGTAAACGATTCAAGGGTTTCTTCAGTCAATATCATATGTACAAAGTTATTCAACCTATTATTTTCACTAAATACAGGGTGTCAAAACAGCTTACCCTTTAAAGAGTGGAATTTATGCATATAACCTGAGCTTAAATACGTAATTATCAATTATGCAGCTCCCCAGTAATCCTAAGGTATCATCTTTAACAGCAACACTTGAATGCTACTTAATTAACAGCACTGCCAATCTACACAGATCTTTCAACATAACATTAAGGGGTTACATATTAAACTGTACTTAAGTAGTGTAACCATCAACAATAACTTATGGATTATGAGGCTTATCAACGTATTTTCTTGCCCAACCTTCCATATTGACACACACACTTCATTCCACTTCCCAACCCTTTAGTCTGATGCTAATTTATGTGCTAAAGCGCATTTTGCTTGTATTGAACAGACGAAAACAGCTGCTAAATGAAAGTCAAATGAACAGAAATTAATTTCAGTTTTTGTGTTTATTCCAAAAATACATTTTACTTTATGTGCCTCTCAGTTTGTTTTTTAGCAGCGTGTTCTGATTTGCATTTAACAAGTTTTAAGTTTTATACTTTAATAAGTAGTTGGGCATTTAGAATACGCAACGAAAGAGATACCTTTGTTCTTATTTCAAGTGTATCTGAACATACATTAGGTTTTATTTTATTTACATTCGAAAATATTGGATAGGTCATAAGGGCATTTATATCTTAAAATGATGAAATTTGTCTTTTGTCGGATTTTCAGGAATTATTTCTTCCACATAATGTATATATATTATTAATCCAGGGAAAGTAACGATTTGTTCATTTGTATGAAAACAATTAAAAGAGAACTCCTAATTTTTGATCTAGGTAAAAACAATAATTAAATTTCCAATGATGTTTAAAAATTATACTCCTTTTTTTTTTTAATATAAAATATAATAAAAATTTGAAATAATAGTTAAACTCTATTTCTTAAATAAAAATTGGAAATTAACTTATATTTTTAGTTTTTATATAATAATTTATAAATACCTCTTATAATATGATATTTAAAAAAAAATTAAAATAAAAGTTGTTACAGTTTCTCATAACTCTTATTAAATAAACCCTGATAAAATCTCTTAGATAGTAATAGTGTAGAATACTTAAGAGTATCTGGAAGGGTAATAAATCTTTAGAATAGTAATAATATAGAAAAGTTAAGAGTATCTGCAAAAGTATTAAATCTTCGGCAATCTAAAAAATATTCTTACTTGTTGTCGTACACAAATGTGATCAACATCAAACCAGTTATGCAAATTTGGATATTTTTTGCCTAACTATTTTTTGGCAATTCTTGTCTTTTTGGTCACATTATTTGATTTCATTTTATATTTTGTTTATCTACTAACTTTTTCTATTTCTTTTTTTTTTGCATAAACAAGAATTCGCAGCACCGACTCTTTGGGTCAAAAACCCACGAAAATATTTAAAGGCCATTTGATTTTTGGTCAGCTGCAAAATGATGATGCAAAAAAATGCAACACATCAAAGGGGCGGGAGAAGAAGGCGGGCCACAATGAATTGCATAAAAAAGATACACGAGACAAACGTCGATTTTTTTGGCAGACTTTTGAGACTCTCGAGACTGTTGAGATTTGTTGAGTGCACTTTTAAACGTCGACTTTTTGTAGTATTATTCACTTAATTTACATATCGGCATTTGATTTTTGTAATTTCACAATATTAATGAAGCGCAGACACAACAACAACAATAAAAACAATAACAACAGCAGCTTGACACACACAATTCACGACGTTCTGCAGTCGTTCAAATCGTTAAAATGTATTTAATAAATGGATGCGACTTATGCATGATATATGCAAATTTGCATTGTTTAGTTTTTAAGCCACACTTTTTACTAACTGCTTCGATTTAATATGATTATTTGTTTTATTTTCAGCGTCCAGTTTGCTTTGCGTGAGATTGACACTTGTGACGCATGCGCTCTGCACAAGAACAAAACCAAATGAGCGGGAGAGAGTGAAAGCGAGTGAGAGCAGCATTTGCAAAGCGTGAGAGCGGGCAAACATCTGTGTTTTACGCATGTCGCAAGAGTCATAAGGATTGAAAGGGAGAGCAACGTTAAAACAGCTGTTTACAGCGTTGCCAGCTATTTGGAAATTTAAATGGTAAATTCATTTGTTTATTTTACATTTAATGCAAATACGACATTTGCAATATTTAATATTTAATAGCTATTTTTTGCCTTTTTTTTTTAATAATTTCCGCCTAATTAGCGCAGAAAAACAACATTCTCAATTCTTGTGTATTTCCTTTTCTAAATATTGCATAAACAATTTAACCTCGTGCCCTGTTGACCGCGCGCTAAAAATATGTTAATCCACGAAATAAAGTTATAAAGAAATACAGAAATATGGCAATAACTGAAAATGCTCGATGTTGAGTTACCCTCGAGTTCATTATAAATTTTAAATCAAAATTTTATAAATAGTTACGAAATTTTATGAAATTTTAACAGGCAAATTCTTTTGCTTAATATAATCGCTGTTTATGCCCGTCTAGCAGATACTTGGTAATTTTTTCACAGACTGTAATTGTTTAATAATTATTCATATATTATTTTGAGGTCTGCAAAAAATATTTCAAAATCTCGTACATTTATTAAGCCTCTTTCCCATGCTTACAGGGTAAAGCAGTAAGCCAAATACATACGCTCCAATATATTGTTTGTCTGACCTTGTCTACCAAAAAAAAAAAGCCCGTTAGAACCTCTTATCGAAATTAACGTAATTTGCTGAATGCTTCATTTGTCAAAGATTCGAATGGCGGCGCCAATAATCGCCAATCGTCTGTTAAAGCCGAACTTTAACCTATTTTACTTCCTCACACACAGATAGACAGCACAATAATAACAAAATACACAGATGTATGCGTATCTCAACAGCTTTAAAAATTCTTGTTTGTGAAAACAAAAAAAAACTTCCGCCTAACGATCCAAAGAACGTGTTTAAAGCCATGTGCGCGACTGCCAATTGGATGATGACTTGGTCTTCCACTTGGATTGAATTTTTTTCTTGTTAAGTTTCAAATTAATATATTTTGATTTTCATAATATTGTTGATTGCCATCAGATGGCCCATTTGATTAGAAGAACATAATCATAATTTATACAATATTAAGTATGACAATAATTATAAGCTTGCTAATTATTGACGAACTCATAAACCATTTCGAGCCGACCATTCTCGAAATCTTCAAGGTCATTAATGTGTCGAAATCTTACTTGGAAATAATTTACGTCATAGTCAAAAAAATGTTCAAAGAAGTGTTAATTGATTTTCAATTTGTGTTTTTATTTACTTGGTGGATGTACGAAGCTAAAATACTTGGATCTAATGAGCAATTAAAATACATGATCTTTTCAAAACAGAACTCGTTTTTCGTTTTTCTTTGAAAATAAATTATATTAAGTGACAATTTTTTAAAATTAATTAAGTAGATTCACAGTTGTTTATGTTGCATTCTAAAACTAGCTAGAGTTAAGAGGTGAAAAAGTTACCCCAACTGGAGAGCTGGAATTTATTGATCAAAACATCTTTTCTATTATGCAATTTAACAAATAGATTTTCAAATCTAGTTTCTAGCAATCAATTCAATCCGGTTCCAAATATTTCAAAATCATGTTGAACAGCTCTTGAACTATATCTGAGCACGTGATCCAAATGTCATTGAATGTAAATTATGGCTTTTCTTTAAAGGTCGTTTCAATTATAAGTTAAACGCCCATTGATTTATAAAACAAACTAATAACTATAATAAAGTTAAAAACCAAAAGAAAAAACCTAAAGCTGACAAACTATTAAGATAATGATAGTAATGATAAATATAAATAAGACAACAAAGGCAGAATTTGAATAGGGCCCCGAAAACTTTTCCAATCAAATTAAAGCAAATATGTAAATTAAAAAAAAGATATTGTAATAATATGACAGAGGTGTGTAAGCTTATGACACCTAAAAGACAGGTATGCAAATAGGTAGAATTAGAAAAGAAGTGAGATAAAGATAAGTTTCACATCTCAGAAATTTGTTTATAAATTATAATAAATAGCTGCAAAATTTTGTTAAAAAATCGTACAGATTTATCTTAAGTATTATTAGCACACCATTTTACAGGGTAAACATTTTGTTTACACATTTGATAGAGACATTGCCAAATTATAGTTATTTATAAAGCAGAGCAAGTGACAGGAAACCTACTTAAAGTTCACTTTAATAACCTTAACAATAACTCGGCGCAACTTGAGACTTGAGACAGCTACCTCATTAAATGTGCTTTTAATGAAATTAGGAGGTAAATCATAAGTAAAAAG
This sequence comes from Drosophila subquinaria, assembly GCA_037043405.1. NCBI lineage: Eukaryota > Metazoa > Arthropoda > Insecta > Diptera > Drosophilidae > Drosophila > Drosophila subquinaria. The sequence goes on from JBAMBL010001632.1 coordinate 22,901, forward strand.
GCCACACACACACACAACTGACACTGTGTGATATTAACACATATAAAATATAAACAAAAAACCTACATCACACTTGTGAGTTAAGCTATAAACAATTTATTGCCCACATATGGTACAGGCAACTTCTGTTGAATGTACCAAAAATAAAAATGACTTTAAAGTTTTGGGCAGGAAGGTCGATTGCTGAAGTCGTTGCTTTGATGAGTGCTAAGTGACCGCAGCCTCTAAAAAATCAAAGCTCAAAGATACAAACGCTCAAGTCCAACAGATACTTGAGCTAGACTCTCTCTGCCTCCCAGCTTATGTTTCTTTATTATTAAAAAGATACAGTTTTCGACTTGTTTTTAAAATAAGGGTCAAAGTCGAGGCTTTCATTATGCTGTCTGGGCATTTGTCTGGAACTTGTTTAACTTCAAATCCAGTTTATGTCATTAAAAAAAACTTTAAATGAAGCTCTCCATAGTTCTAAATATACATTTGACGCGTCTTCTTCGATTAGCACAATCGAACTTTTGTTTATCTAGAATTTTAGCATAGCTTGTGGGTGTCAATTGTACAATGCGATCGATTGTTATAATTTTTGTTTTCTATGATGTCACAAAATACATTTAGATACATGGGCATTATAAGAACTCTATTATATTTAACTATCTTATAAACATGACTTAGATAGGTTAATTAGTTAGTCTTCGTAATTTAAGTGAAATATATAAAAATGTATATTAAAGATTCATATTTAAGCTAGAATTTTTGATATATCTTATTAGTTTTTGAAATTTAAATTGACATACAACTTTGTGAATTTTAAATATTTCTGATATTAATATGTTCAAGTTTATTCACCTCTTCTTCTTTATTGACTAGAAGCTCAGTCTTGATTGAACCTTTTTTCGTTGAAAATAGCAAATAAGCCGGAACCTGACTGACGCATTTAACTATTCTGTTTGGCGACTAAAGAAATGAATTAACAAACGAGTTTTATTATTATTGTGTATACAAATTTTAGAGAACTTTAACAGATGCGTATTTTGAAAATTTATGCAATTTAGCTGAACTTGATCTAAATGAAACGACAGCATCAAATTACAAACAGATAAGCTATAAAACAGTTCAGCTTAAACCAGGGATCGTAAGTCTTACAAGTTTTATGAAAAAATTTATGAAATAAGAGAATTTCCTAATTTTTATAAAAAAAGTTGAAAAATAACACTTATTTTATGATAAAAATTATTATATGATAAAAAATTATAAATAAGAGTTAAAAATAACTTTAAAACCTCTTATTTTTTTTTTTAAATAAAATTCAAACATAAAAGTTACATCATAAAAGTTTAAAAATAACTCTTTTTTATATTTTTTATCATAAAAATTAAAAATAAGAGTTAAAAATAACTTTAAAAATAACTTTTAAAATAAAAATTTGTGCTGTTGTTGGATAGTCCTTCCAAAAATAGCATATGTGCAATTTTTTCTATGTCCCTGTAATTTTTTAATGCTTGATTTTGTTCCGACTCATAACTCTTATTTGCAATCTCTGGTTTAAACAACAAGTTTCAGTAGATTTTTGTTTGAATTCTTAGGATAATTTATAATTTCTTAAATAATTAAAATTGTTTATGTGATAAAATTTTTAGAAAAAAGTTCTATAGAAATTAAATGCATTGCACATTTCAGATTAGCAAATAAGCGACACTTGGCCCAGCACTCAACCAACATTAAAATATCAATGTAACCAACATCGCGCCCCACACAACTCAGCACCGCCAAGCTCAGGGCCAAAACAAAGAGCAAGTGGCACAGAGCAAACATCAAACAGCAAGCGGTGCAACCAACTGTAAACGTAAACGTAAACAATCAACACTGCGCAGGATCAACAAATGCTCTCGTAAAATGGTCGAGAAAAGCTTTCGCTTTTGAGTGGGCCCAAAAGGAAAAGCTTCAAATGAACATTCAGTCAATTGCAGCCAATTTGAGTGAACGCAACGTTTAAGTTGACAAATTTATAGTTGTCGTGTATTTGTTGCTCGTATTACGTGTTGAGTGCGGGGCAGACGAAACAGTTGGCAGCATTTTTGGCCCATTGACATGCCACGTCGACGGGGCTAATTAAAGACAATGCCAAGCCACAAGTGATTCAAGTAACTCAATTGTCACAATTCTTGCTGAGCACTAAAAATATATATACATATATAAATATCACAAAGTTACCAATGCAAAATACAAATCAAATTCAACACTCGAGCTTGAGGCTGGCAGGAAGCCAACAAACGTAACGCCAAACAACCAACAGCTAACAGCTAACATAGAGCAGGCTAACACACTCGTCCAATAATGTCGAGCGCCAGGTAGGCCAACACCCCGAGATTGTCAACTCATAACCCATACTTGGCTAAAATGCATTCAGGGCCAAGACTTTTTTATATGCCACTTTAGACATCATACTACATATAATAGAGTTTATATTATGATTTATCCACATGCTGATATTTTGTCGTGTAATCAATAAATTGATTTTTGATTGCTGTGTGTGCGGGATTTTCCCCCATTGCCCTTAGTTTTCCCATTTCCCATTCTATTCCCCCTCCCCCCCATTGCCTGGTTTATATCGGCGTCACACTGACTGGCGCTGTTTGCGTCTGATTATGTTGTTTATTTATTTCTCTTGTTTGACTTTTGGCTGCGCTACCCTTTTCAGCTGGCAACGTTGCGTATGTGTAATGTGCAGCAGCTTGCTGTTTAATTATTTAATAAATATTTAAGTGGTCATTTCGCGACTGTTTGTGGTAAATTCTTGAAGTGAGAATATGAAATGAATTTTGTATTTAATAAAAAACAAATTTAGAGTTTTTTTTTTTACCATTTGCCGCTCCTGTAGTTTTATTTTATCCCTATGTTTCATTTTACTAAATAATTATTTTAATATCCATTTAAATTTCAATAAAATAGCTTTTTAAATTTATTTTACAGTTTTATTTACCTTAAAAAATAATGATGTATAATATTCAAATTTCTATTTTGTAGCAAAATATTCTATACATTTTCTTAACTTAACAGAAAATATATTTATCAGGCCTGTTCCGGTTTTCACTTTTTATTTTATAGCATTTAGTGAAATGCATTTATTCACTTTCCATTAAGGCTAAGTATTTAAAAATGCTCGTTTTTCACTTTATCGGACTTAAACTCATCACCTCAAAGTGAAATAAATCCGTAGAACTTCGCCGAAATGATATTAGAGCAGGTTAAAGAAATTCACTTCCGCAAAATCTTACCGAAAGTGAAAACCGGAACAGGCCTGTATATTTTTATTTAACACTACAATTTACCATAAAGTTATTAGCTAGTACATATTATAAAAATTTCGGGTTTTAGGTAAATAAAATTCGTTTAGGGTGAAGACTATTTTACCCAATTTTTGTTTGCTTTCTGGTCACGCACTTTGCCAAGCTAGACAACTAAACTAACAGTCCTAACAGCCCACACAGAATACAGACAGTCAGACAGACAGGCAAGACTGACAATTCAGAGTAGCACAGAGAATAGATGGATGTATTTTATTTGCACGTTATTTATTTGAGCACAACTCTCTACTATCTAGCTGCTGCTATAAATAGTGTAAAGAGTATAACAAAATACAAATAAAATGCGACTGCGAAACGACGCAAAAGAAATACAATTAATATTAAATTAGGCTAAAAGATTGATATTAATTTGGCCACTTTTTGTTAACTGCCGGAAAATGAAAACAAGTTGCTGCTGTTTAGCTCATGGCAATTACTTTGGCCATTCATGTAATTAAGGATAATCGAGCGTCTAAAATATGCACAAATTGTGCACACAATTGCAATTAACAGCAGATTGGCCAAAAGGGTCGCATCAATTAAGAAACAGGATACGCCAAAGGATACACAGCATGCTCTGACAGAGCCATAAAATGGGAATGTTAAATGAGTCATAAGGCGGCTGGAAAGCAAACAAGACGCCCAAAGCCAATGAAAAACCCGAAACCAAGTTCCTCCCACAATAACCTACGGCTCGTCGAGTTGGCGCCAAAATGTGTCTGGTTTAAGCCCCTTTTTGTGTGTGTCCTGTTAACCGCAACTGTTCGCTGTCCGTGTCAATGTGTAGGTGACAAAGCCACAACGCTTTATCGCATCAACAAATTCATTAAGTTTTAATTGTATTTCAACAATTTAATTAATTCTTCGCTTTCGCTTGCAGTTTGCTCGACGCACTGTGCAGTGGCAGCGGAGCTCGCCTGGCGCTGGGCACCACTGTAATTATCTACTTAATAGCCTATAATGAGGCTGCCGCACCTGGTTTACTCTTTGGCACACTGCTGGCCACCATCTATGGAGCAATGGCAGGTAGGTAAAACATACTACTTCTTAGAGATGAGCATTAATATTGTTATATTTTTTGTTTGTTATATAGTGGATTAATATTGAAGTACAGAGTAATTAAATTAGCAAATGTAAAATTAAATGACAATGCGAAATTCAAAATTGGCTTATTTTTGTTTTTTATTATATTTGAATAATAATTGTGAATTGTTTAATGATGTTTGTAATAGTGACTAGTGCCTTAAATAATAATCGTTAGCTTGTAGCACTGGGAATCAAAATAAACAAAACTAAAATTAAATTTAACTGAGCAAAATATTCTGCATAAGTAAATTTAAATCTTAAATTAATATTAAATACGGGGTGCCACAGAAATCTCTTTCACTTGAATTTGACGTACATTTGTATGAAATTTACGTCATTTTTCAGGTGAAAGAGATTTCTGTGGCACCCCAGTATATTCACATTTAAATTTAGAACCTATTTGCATAGAACTTCAAAGCAATCTAACAAAAATTTTAAAAATCGAAGTTTTTATCGCAATGATTACTTTGATAACATTATTTTTTTAATGTTTATTTTACCAAAATATACTCTTGAAAAGTTTATTTATTTACGATGTCATATTATATCCACATGTTATATTGCTTGATATTCTTTTTCGATGTCAATATCAATACTTTTTGGATCAATCCACATTCCTAAGTCAGCTTAAATAATTATTAAGTAACTGATACTTTAAAAATTCTCTTCCACACAGCACGTTGCAAGTCCAGTCTGCGCAGCCTGCAAATGCCCTATGTGCGAGCTACTAACAAATTTGACTTTGGCTGCCTGTTCTTGGCCACCTGGATGGATGCGTTGGCCGCGATGTGTGCCTGTGCAGCCTTGGCTCGAACGTTGGCACCTGTCTGGATGCCATGACTGGTGGTTTGGCCAGAATTCTCATACTAGGTGCGCTGGGAGTAATATTTTTGCCACTACTGTAACATTAACAATTTATTTTGCCTACTTTTAGGCCGCAATTCACCAGCAAACGAACCGTGGCCCGATGTGCTTGGCGTTGCCGTTGTCATTCTGGTTACGGGCATGTTTATGCTGGGTCTCGAGGTCAGTTCTTGCATCTTAAATGCTCCACTTTAACCCTGCTGACTTTAACCCCTTCTTGCCGTTTTGCAGCACTCGAAAGCCTTTAGTTTCATCATGACACTCGGCATGTTTGGCTTGAATGCAATTCTGAGTGCCGTTGGCTGGTGGCGTGGCGATTTTGTCGCCTGGTCGGAGAACTACTTTCAACCGAATGGCATTAACAGCGTAAGTGGATCATCTGCCTTCCTCCCATCCCCTTGTTGAATTCATTCTCTGATAGTCTAGCAATGGGCGTGTTATTAGGTCAGTGCACTCCGCGCCATTTCTTAAGTTTCTCCTCCTTTTTTGTGTTTTTGTTTTTCTCTGTTTTTCTAGTTTCTGTTTTTTTTTTTATCGATTTTTTGGCTGAGCGGCTGCCAAAGGTTTTCGTGACTTGGAACAATTGAAGCCACAGGATATGAGCTTTTGATTATGACACGTAAAGCTAAGTTTCGTCTTTTTGGCATGATTTAAAAGAGAATGGATTTGAAAAACTTTAGTTATGTTAAGATCATACCTGTTAAATAATGATAAGTAATCATAATCATTAGTAATTAGATTGTTATTGTTTTAAAGTCGAACTAATGATTAAATTACGATTATTACAATTATTACAGTTATTCAAAAATAATCAGAAAAAATAAAAAATAGTATTTTTGAGTATTCGGATTATTTTTGATTTTTTTCTGATTATTTCTGATTACTTATGACTTTTTAGTAAAAATCAAATTATTTTAAATTTTCACTATCAAAGTAGCTAAAATAATCAGAAAAAATCAGAAAATTATCCGAAATCAAATTTTTTTTTAATAATTGTAACAATTTTAGATTATTTTTCATTTTTTGTAATCGTAATCACAAATTTTTCAACAGTGAATTATATAGTCACTACGATTATTTCCAAAAATAATCGAAATGATTAATAATTCTAATCGAAATTTAACAGGTATGATAGAGATGATCTTTATTTTTAGTTTATATTTAATTAATTTTACATTTATCTTTGAATTTATTTTTGTCGTTTTATTATCATTAGCAATATAATGATCTATATTTCCGTCCATATATTTATTTTTATCATCTTGTATATTCTCATATTTACTGATATCTTTCTAGTTATTTCTGACCACTGCCCTGCTCACCTATGCCTTTCCCTGTGTTTGGCCTCAACCGAATCGTAATGGTCGCCTCACATCTCTCTTGGTCCTTGCTCTCGTGAGCATCTCGCTGCTCCTCACCGCCATTTGTCTGTCCACAGTGGTGCACTACAAGTAAGTAAAACATCCTTCAATTTAACAGACTCACCTAATTGACGAGTTTCTCCCACAGATCCCGAGAGGATTACGTTGCAGTCCCACTCTTTAATATACTGGATGAGACTGGTTTTCACAAGCTTGTGCCTGCATCCGCCTGCATGATCCTGTTGACCAGCTCAGCAGCGTTTCTAGAAATCTTTCCCGAGCTGTATGGCATTGTGATGCGTCTGGCGACCTCCGAGTGGCGCATTCTGTCCAAGCAAATCAGTTACGAGAGCTCGGACAGCGGCAATCCCGTGTTGGCCGTCTTCATAGCCGGCAGCCTTTGTGCCATGTTGGCCTTTGCTTGTCCCCTGCAGCATCTCAGCTATACACTCGCGGCCAGTCACATATGCTCGGTGTTTCTGCGTGCCTTCTACTTGCTGTACACTCCGTATCGACCCAAGTTCATGCAGCCGAGCAGCAGTGAATCCTCTCTCTCCTACAGTCGCCTCTCCACGGCTCCCATTGCCAAGAGCCACAGCAGCAGCAGCGCCGCCACCTCCAGCTCGAGTCGCCTGAAGCGCAGTCTCTGGAACATCGCCTTGTCCAAGCAGAGCGGCCTGAAGAGGCCCAAAAACAAGCAGCGTAATAAGCCCGAGGTGGAAAAGGAATGGCTGCTCTGGGCGAACCAACATCGCCTTGTCCGCAGCGCGAGGGCAGAGATGTCGAGTCCACCGTGCTCTCAGATGGTGAACCGCCGGTGAGTGTTAAGGAAAATTAGAAAAGAAAATCTAGAAAAATTCGAAGATCTCCTAATTTCAGAAGAAGTTTTGTGTCATTCCTTAAAACCAAAGAGGGTTTTCATTCACTCTCGCTAAAAGAAAATTTGAAAATATATTAAGAAAAGATTGAGTTAATTTAGCAAAAAGAAGAGCGTTTAAATTTAACTTCGTCATGAATTATTAGTTCCGTAGAAAAAGGAATTGAAAGATAAAATCAATAAGATTATTTTTGGAAATAATTGTAGTGACTATTAATTCACTGTTGAAAAATTTGTGATTATATAATGATTACGATTTCAAAAAATCAGAAATAATCTAAAATTATTACAATTTTTGAAAAATAATCAAAACAAAAATCAAAAATAATCTCTCTGATTATTTCGGATTATTTTTTGATTTTTTCTTTCTTTTCTTTCATAAATAATCAGAAATAATCAGAAATAATCAAACATAATCAGAAATAAACAGAAAAAATCAAAAATAATCCGAATGCTCAAAAAGATTATTTTTGATTATTTTTGATTTTGATAAAATATATATGTTTCAAAGAATGTTTAAATTCCACCAAACTTAAGAGGGTATATTCGTTAAGGCTTGAAAAGATGTTCGGTTGAACTGAAATAACCCTCAGAAAAACTTTGGGATTTTTCCTAAAAAGCTGGGCTTAGTCTTGCTAAATGTCTAAGGAATTCTGTTCAAAAATAATATCTTATATTTTGGAAGATTTATGTTTTAAGTTATTAAAAATGGTTTGTAATTTCTTTTTATGGAATTTGCTTTTCTGATTCCTAACATTAATATTTTCTTAAACTAAAAATATCTTTTTCTTTCTACCCTTCAGCCTTCCGACTTTGAGTATCCCGACAAGTTCGACAAAAGCGATTCAGATACCTCGACGGATATAGATGCCATTGTGGACGAGTATAGGCAGAAGATAAAGGTAATCTTATATTTCCTATCCACTTCTTAAGCTCTACTTATGCTCCAATCATTTACAGGTAACCACAGCGGGACCCTTGGAGCGCAGCGTGCGAGTGCCCACTGTCAGCTCCTGGAGGGTGACCATATTCTCGATTATCGTCATTGGATTGGGCATTGCCCTTTGTGTGGCGGGTCTTGTTCTGCGCTGGGCACCTGCCGCCTTCACTGGCGCCATTGGGGTCTTTATAGTGGCCATAATGATGGGCATAATACCGCAGTACACGGGCAGTGTCATCAATGTGAGTCCCGTGCTCTGTGGCATGTCCCTGCTGCTCAGCGTGATCTTCTTCTCGGCATGTGCCGTGCACTCCTGGCCGGGAGTGCTCGTCTGGCTGTTGGCAGGACTCGTTCTCGTCATGCGATGTGATCGATATTGTTGCAATTGCTTCGAGCACACAACCATCTTGAATGCCCAGCTGATACCCAGTGTATCCAGCAAGACGGCCAACTCGACGGGCGGATTGGGCGCGGCGTCATCTTCCACAAGCATTAGGATGCCACGGCCACCAAAGGGTGTCATTGGTTTGCCACAACGCGTCAGCGGTATTAGATGACAGTCAGAGTCCTCCGAGGAGGAGGGCGAGGATCTGTTCCATGAAGATTTCAATATACGCGATTACGATGAGGAGAATGCCGATGAGGATTGCTGGACTGATTAGGCTTGATGGCAGCCTGTCGAAGGACGCCTTTTAAATGTTAGCTAGGCCTTAAAATATTTACAACGAGGTGAAACGCCCCCTCAGCTTAAAGCTAGTATTACTATGAATATTATTACACTAAATGTACGCCTCCATTTCTAGCTAGTTTGTACTCTATAAAATGAAACCTATTTATTGTTACTTCTACGAAGTCCTATATCTAGAGTAATAAAATACAAATTTAATGAACTGCAGAGCAAGAAAAATGTGTTTTTACTTAAATAAATTTTTTTATTATTATTAAAAATTCAAAAAATTCGAGTCTTTTTAATTTAAAAACTTTTATTATTTACTTTTTTAATTAAAGATTAAAAAAATTGCGAGTTTATTTAATTTAAAAAAAAAGAGATATGTTTTAATTGGAGAATGAAATTTTTTTCTTTTCTTGTATTGATTTTAATTGTAGTAAAAATAAATCATTTTATTCAATATAAGTAATTTAAATTTTGTAAAGTGTAAGTATTTTATATGTCTAGAAGTTCTCTGCAATCACCTGACATTAAATTCTCCACAAGTTCAGCAATTATAGACATCACTTCTGCTTTATAAACTACATCCCTTGCCATCGCCAGTTCCAAGAGTTCACTGCGTTCCACATTCATCCAATAGTCGAATTTAATGCTGTCCTCTTTTCTCAATTTCTTGCAAAGATCTGCAGGCATTTTAAACAATGGCAAACAAATGGCACTCATAATCAAAGCCAAGTGTCCACGTTTGCAATCCAACTCAAAATCTCTCTGTTTATTTCCCCAGCTGGTATGCCTAGTATTTTAAACCGAGCTTGCAGTTCATTAAAGTAACAGTTCATGACTTCATCATACATGGAACGACGTGCCTCGATTGTGGAGTTGATGTACAGCAGGAAGTGTAGATCTATAGCTGGTGGACTGTATGTAGAGAGACCAAAGTCTACGAATAGACAGTTTTCTGGAGAGAGATCAGAATTCAGAAAAATATTGCTCATCGAAAGATCCCGATGACAGAAAACATTGCGCAGCTTTTTAGAAGGTTGAGCTAGTTTTTCCGCTTGAAGGAGTATTTCATTGAGTTTGTTTTTTATATAAGACTGTGATTCGTTGTCTTGGAACTGAACATGCAGCGCAGCCAGATAAATGATGGCCTAAGGTTCATATAAATTAAGTATAAGATTATATAAAATATACAATATATTCTTTATATATTCTCACCTTAACTCCCGTCGCATACCATTCGTTTTTGTGGCTTAAAAGAAGTTCAAAGAGTTCGTCCTTGTAGCGTTCACCTATGGAAAAGTCTCCCTCTCTTTCCCACGCTATGCTGGCTGCATGCAGCGTTGCCAGATGTCGCACAATTAAACGGTAATGTGTCATCGTAAATTTATCTTTCCCCTGCAATTGACGATAGTTCAGAGAGAGATCTTCCAACACCAATAGATCATCACGCGCCAAATAGCAATCAGCAAAAAGTTTACAATTGGCTGAAATGATGGGAATTTTTAAATCAATTATTTAAGCGGTAGGCATGCATGGACTCCGGGAGCTAGCGGCTGCTCCCAACTTTATTTCTAGCATAACTTACCATATTTTTGTAATTTTGGTAATATTTTTCTATAAATGCCAGACTCTTTTTTAAGCACACCTTTGCGCTCGCATTCAGCGCGATATTCCAGATTCTTTTGTGGTAGTGTCTTTACGAAACTCTGATATACACTTATTTTCCCCTTATCTGGCAACACTGGCTCACTTATTAAGCGCAGCGCGTAATACTCCCCTAGAAAGCCTACATTTTGAGTCAATTGTTCCAATTGCATCTCGTTTATGGACAGTTGTCTTTCATTTTGAGCTTGTAGAATTCTCCGACACTCGTCGGAGCTGACGAGTTGTGGCTCTGACATCGCCTAAAGGCTACTAACAGTGTGAGACAACTCTGATAAAAATTTCACTTCAGTGATAAGCAAAATAAACAAGTTCAGAGATAAAGATATCTTTCCTATTTATTTAGTACATTTGTTGTATACTTAAGCATACAGATTCTCGTGCTCCATAAGATAATCGACCAGTTCCTCTATGGGAACCATTATCTTTTCCTCATAGCCGGGCTGTAATTCCATGACCCTCAGATAAAATTCACTGCGATTACAATTGAGATAATAGTCAAACTTCTCAGGTTCCTCGGCGCGCATTCTATTTGTGATTTCCGCGGAAACCTTTGTCTGCGGCTCGGTCAAGGCCCATTTTATCAAGGCAACCAGACGACTCCGCTGGCACTCCTCCATAAAGTTATCCCTACTAATTAAACTTGGCGATAGTCCAAGTCGACGAAACTCCGCTTGCAGCGACAGATAATAATGCTCAATGCAGTGATCGTAGATTTCACGCCTTCGACTCGCCGAGGGAATTATATAGAGCAGAAAGAGAACATCCAATAAGGGAGAGCAGTACTTGGTCAATTGAAAGTCCACAATGCAACAGGAGTTGGGCAAACTGTCCTTTGGATTGGCGAAACCAAAGGAAGACATTGCGATCCCACGTATCCCGATGGCAGAGCACATTTCTTATAGTCTTCGATGGCTTAACAAGTTCCTCCGATTTGCTCAATAGTTGATAAAGTTTCTCTTTGATGAATTTTTGTGCAGTTTCCGATTGATATTTGGGATGTCGTGCAGCCAAGAAAACGATGCCCTGTTTGAAGAATTTATATTAGTAAAAATATCCTATAATTAAAAGAGACTTTCGCTCACCTTTAAGCCCGTGATAAACCATTCATTTTGCATGCTCAAAAACAACTCGATAAGCACATTTTCGTATCGTTCTCCTATACTGAATTGCTCCCGATGCTCCCAGGCTATACTAGCCGCATGGAGGGCAGCCAAATGTTCCAGTACCAACTCGTAGTGCTTTAGAGTATAGCTCTCAGTCGGCTTGAGATGCCGATAATGTTGAGTGAGATCCTCCAGCACCATAATATCATCTCGACTATAGTAACATTTCGGATAAAGCTTTCGACTGGCTAAGAAATAAAGTAAATTAAAATAAGTATGCACCCAGGGAAATAAGTATATGTTATTCAAAAAAATATACTTTGTTAAAAGATTTGATGCAGATTTCTTAAAATAATCTTATCATTTAAATTCCGTTTGAATGATAAAAAAATTTCTTTAACCCATTAAGTACTCATGGAAAATTTAGAATTTTTGTAAAAGTGTTTTTTTCAACTTTTTTCCTCGGTCCCAAACAAAAAATATTTTGATGCAAAGAACATTTTTTTCAAAAATATCTTCGCTTGTATTTTTAATCAATTTTTTAAATATGCTAAAATGACACTTTTTGTATGAAGAGGGGGAAAAAGGGGTTAAAATAGTAATTTTTAGCAATTTTCAAAAAATTATAAAAAATACAAGCGAAGAAATTTTTTTGCAAATTTTGAGACCGAGGAAAAAAGTTGTAAAAAACACTTTTACAAAAATTTAATTTGATAAGATTGAATTTAAATGATACGATTTTTTTTTAGAAATTTGCATCAAATCTTTTTTGTTAAAAGTATATTTAGCATAGTTAGGATTTATTTTCTCATCTCCATGTCAAGTTTAACTCACCATATCTCTGCACATTGGGCAATATTTCCTTATAGATAGTTGCTTCCTTACGAAAAACTCCTTTGCGCTCGCACTCGGCTCTTTGAGGTGCATTTTTGTAGGGCAAACTTTTTACAAAGTATTGCAAGTGCTTCTTTACATTAATCTCTGAGTGTTCCACCTGCAAATGAAGCTTGTAGTACTCGCCCATGTAGCCCATAAGATCTTTGGAGCCCGCAACAAGTTGCCAATCCAATAGCACCAAATTGTCATCGTCTTCTTTCAACCGAAGCGTGCGTAATGCGATCAGTCGACATTCTTCTGAGCTCAGTAATTGTTCCATGGATGCTGCCGATTGTGTCGAAAGTCAGATTTATACTAAACAGCTCTCAGATTTAAAACGAGAGGCACGAGGCCGATATTTCTTATCAGATGTCATGCGATAACCTTTCAACTTTCCAAGACATAATTCATGCTGTTTTAGCACTGACAACAAATAACAATGAATTCCAAATTTTAAATTGATTATCTGACGAAATGCAAGAGTTCGTGCTGTTTCTACGCTGTTAACTCAATATTCCCTTATACTACTTTATCCATGCAAAATTATTTTCGCATGTTGTTAACTTTTTTTTCTGAAAGAATAAGTCCCAAAGAAAGTAAAGCAAAATTGTGTTCGTGCAGATAAAACAGTAGGAAATAGTAAGTGTAGGCCATTATTAGTGAAGTCAACATTTATTTAAAATTTAAATAATTTTTATTTTTAATTTTTATTATAAAAATTTAAAAATAATTTTTATTTTCCATTTTTATTATAAAAATTGGAAATTAGAGTTAAGCTTTTTATTTTAAATAAAAAATTAAATTTTATTTTTGTTTTGAAATTTTATTTATTTAGATTGAAAAATATAAGTTTTCTTTCAATTTGTTTGATAAAAATCAAAACCAAAAATTTAATAATTTGTATTTTTAAAATCATAATAATTACGGTCCCTGATTTAAATTCAACATTGTCTTAAACTTATATATTTTAGGGAATAACATAAATATTCTATCAAAGCAAATTATCAAGATTTGATTACAATTTATAGTTTTAATACCCTGTGTTTCTGAGTGTATAGTTATAAATTACATTCATGATCTTGAAAACATTTCCTACACTCTCTGCATTACAATTTAATACAGTTCCTTTTTCGGCGATAAGATAGCCCAGTAGAAGCAATTAACCAAAGCTGATAAGGCAAATGTGTTATTAGATGAACATACACTTATAGAAATATCACTTTGCTTGCTTAAAGTATGTCAACTCTAATAAATCCTCAACACAATCGTACATATAACGTTTAAAATCCTCGTATTGATTCAATAAACTTAGGAGAGTGTCTGTGCGATTGACATAACAATAATTATGAAATTCCTCAGGTTGTTCGTCTTTAAGTTTCTTTAGATAGTTCTCGGGTAAACGCAGCAAAGTTGCGCAAATACAGTTGTAGATAGCTCCAAAGAGAGCTAGATCCTTCAGGGATTGTTCAAAGTCAGATCGACTGAGTTGCTCCTTTTCTGGATCAATTCCCATGGCTTTCAATTCCGAATCCAAGCTGTCATGATAGAAGGAGATATTTCGCTGCTGCATCTCCTTGCGATCTTTAGGCTCCACATTCATGTAGCTGGCCATGAGAAAATCCACAGCTGGTGGCGCATAACGACAGAGTTGGAAATCAACAAGAACACAACCCACATCCTCAGGACGATCCTTATGATAAAATACATTGGAACTCCAGGCATCACGATGTAGGAACACATTGCGATGAACTGCAGATGGATTAATCATGTAATATATTTTGTCCAGACAACGTGACATCTCATTTTTAATATACTCCTGAGCTGCAGCATCATCGCGAACTAGGGGATGTGTGGCAGCCACAGCCAAGACAGCCTGTCAAGGAGAGAGAACAAGAGTGTGATGAGAGCAAGTAAGAAAAGGAGCATTTGAGAGGATAGGAGGGAATATTCGGAAAAACTATTCCAAACTTAAAAGAAAAAAATATTCTAAGTTAATATATAATGAAGAAATATTCAGTTGACTTAAATAACCATTATGTACTCACTTTTACGCCAATGATCCACCAAGGAATATCTGGATCCATAGACTTTTCCTTCAGCCACTCCCTGAACTTTACTCCAATTGTAAGTCTATGACTTCGCTCAAAGGCAACACTGCTGGCATGTAGAGTTGCCAGGGCCTTGAAAATGGGTCTCAGCTGTCCTTCAGTGAGGAAACGTGTCTCTGAAGACAGCGAAACATAGCCCAAATCCTCAATGTTTTGCATGACAAGCAAATCGCTACGGGTGAAATAACATTTGGCGCACCACAAGTGTTGAGCTAAAACGGGAATCAAATTATAATTTTTTTCTAATAATTATATAAGCATAAAATAATATTAATAATTATCTCCATTATATACAAAATAAGGATCAAACATTTTATTTCTAGATTTAATGATTTATAATTGTACTCTTATAGTAATTACATAGAATACTTACAGAACAGCTTTAGCTCGTTGATCAGTGTTTCGTAGAGCATCGCCTCTCTTTCTTTAATATCAAAGTATTCTCATCCAATTTTGCCTTATCCGCATTATGATACACCACAGATTTGACAAAGAGTCGCTTCGAACGCTCCTCTGACTCATTTTCCAGCTGGTAGCTTAGTATCAGATGATAATATTCTCCTACATAGCCCACTGCGTCTGTGGCTGGCAAAATTTTAAATTCTTTTAGGCTTCCCTTTTTATTCTCATCCTGCAGCACAGTCTTTAATATCTTTTCACATTCTTCAGTCGTAAACAATTCCAAGCGATTCGGTCGCGGATTGTATTCCGCTTTATTCATGATACTGAAGTTCCCAACTGTGCACTGCTCGGTAGACGGTTTTAAACTATTTACACAGCTACGATTTTGATATGGAGAGCATATAGGAGAGAATTTTGTTGTTATACCCTTACCAAACTGGTTTGCTGACCCTTGCAACTAGTTACAAAAAAAGTACTCTCTTCCATTAGCCGTTTTTTAATAACTTGTTAAATTACCACGTGTTAGGCTGAGTCTAAAAAATTATAAATGATTTATAAACAAATTAATTAAATAAAAACACATAAATATATAGTTTTAAATATCGCGTGCTAGAAAAATTAAATATAATAATTAAAAATTAAATATAATACATTTTAGGCAATCGTTTAATGATATTCACAGTTAGAGTATATAAGCTGCGGTGTTTCTAATAATTTAGTTTAGTCAACTTTGCTTATCGCTCTCCCAACTCAATTGTAAATAAATTGTGAAATTCAGCACGCTTATTATTGAATGGCAGAGAATGAGAGTGAATGAGAATGAGAGGGAGAAGCCTATAAATAAAGCATGGCAATTTCCACTACATTCGCAAATTATTTCAAATTTTGAATGTGTATTCTCTTATTTATACGTGAGAGAAAACACGTGTTGGGGTACTTAAGGGATTGGACCAGGGTAACTTGTAGTCGAACACACTCGAACACAATTATTTATAATCATATTACTATGCTTCGTGTTAATCAAATCAATTTTAAAGCATTATTGCGATTATCACACCAACGGTTGTCCAAACCAAGTATTGAGCAGTATTTTTTAGGTAGGTCAAGAATCAGCAGAAATAGCAAATTATTAAAATGTATTAAAATTATTTATTAAAAATTATTTATTTAAATTCATGATTGTAACACAATTAGTCTATTAGCTGTCTATTAATTACACAAAATAATATCCTCTGTTTCTGAGTGTATAATTATAAATTACATCCATGATCTTGAAAACATTTCTATATTTAGTATTTCGGCGATAGCAGAGATAACATACAAGCTATCAAATGCTGATAAGACAAATGTGTTACTAAAGTAAACACGTTGGGTGGCAAATTAAACATAAACTAAAGATAAGACTGAAAATATCATTTAACTTGTTTATAGTATGTCAACTCTAATAAATCCGCAACACAATCAAACATATAGCGTTGGAAATCGTCGTGTTGATGCATTAAACTCAAGAGGCTCTCAGTGCGATCCACATTACAAAAATGGTGAAATTCCCCAGGTTGTTCGTCTTTAAGTTTCTTCACATAATTATCGGGTAAACGTAGCATAGTTGCGGAAATACAATTGAAAGTGGCCCCAAAAAGAGATAGATCCTCAAGGGATTTTTCGAAGTCAGAACGACTCAGTTGCTCCTTCTCTGGATCAATTCCCATGGAATTAAGTTCCGAAACCAAGTTGTCATGATAATAGGAGATGTTACGCTGCTGCATCTCCTTCCGATCTTTGGGCTCCACATTCATGTAGCTGGCCATCAGAAAATCCACAGCTGGCGGCGCATAACGACAGAGTTGGAAATCAACAAAAACACAACCTACATCCTCTGGACGATCCTTATGATAAAAGACATTTGAGCTCCAGGCATCGCGATGTAGGAACACATTGCGATGAACGGCAGATGAGTTGACTATGTAATAAACTCTGTCCAGGGCACGAGGCAACTCATTTTTAATGTACTCCTGAGCTGCGGCATCATCGCGAACTAGGGGATGTGTGGAGGCCACAGCCAAGACAGCCTGGCAAGGAAGTTGATTTGAAATCAAGAAATGCTGGCTTTATTTATTCAAGATATGCTTACATTTATGCCAGTGGTCCACCAAGGGATATCTGAGTCAATGGACTTTTCGTCCAGCCACTTCCTGAACTTTACTCCAATTGTAACTCGATGACTTCGCTCAAAGGCAACACTGCTGGCATGTAGAGTTGCCAGGGCCTTGAAAATGGGTCTCAGCTGTCCTTCAGTAAGGAAAGTTGTCTCTGATGGCAGCGAAACATATCCTAAGTCCTCAATGTTTTGCATGACAAACAGATCGTGGCGGGTGAAATAACATTTGGCGCACCATAAGTGTTGAGCTAAAAAGGAAATTAAATTATTAAATATGAGCTGCTAGTTATAAATAGTGAATTTTATGTAATAAAAATATTAAACATATTAAGTGCAGTAAAAAAAAATATTTAAGTTATTCTTTATTTGTTAGTTATCAAAGTTTACAAATGAATTTAGGAAAGTTACAAGATTTTTAAGAAAATAACAAAAAATAAATTAAAAAATATACAAATTTTTAAAGCTGCACAAAATATTAGTTATTCCCATGTTGAAGTCGAATTTTTTCTGACTCCACTCCCATTAATATGCATATATGTACATAAACTTAAGAAAATCATTAGCATAAGTTTCCAATAACTTAAATAAAATTAAATTATTTACTACTTACAGAACGACTTTAGCTCGTTGATCAGCGTTTCGTAGAGCATCGCCTCCTTCTTTAAAATGCTAGTTTTCTCATCACGGAAAGACTCGTCCGCATTTTGAAACACCACAGATTTGACAAAGAGTCGCTTCGTGCGCTCCTCTGACTCATTTTCCAGCTGATAGCTTAGCATCAAATGAAAATATTCCCCTAGAAATCCCGTCTGCTCTACGGCTGGCACAATTTTAAATTCTTTTAGGCTTCCCGTTTTATTCTCATCCTGCAGCACAGTCTTTAATATCTTTTCACATTCTTCAGTCGTAAACAATTCCAAGCGATTCGCACGCGTTAAAACCGGATTGTATTCCGCTTTACTCATGATAAACAAATTTGTAGAAATTTTGCGAGCAAAAATAAACTGTGCACTGATCGGTGGCCAGTTGCGAACTAAATATTTTTACTTGCTACGTTTCAATATACAGACGATAATTTTGTTGTTATACTCTAACAGAACCATTTTGATTGGCCTCATCAATTCGTTAACCATAATAACTGAAATACATAAAAAAAAAAGCTTTTTCAGCAGCTGCGAGCATTATTTATTAATTATTTAATAAGCTTTCTAGATAAGTCTCACAATAAATCTTAAATAAATTTCTGTAATAAATTTCAGACTTTTGCACAGTGTGTAGAGTATATAAACTTCGGTGCTCATTTTAAATGACTTTTATTAGGTTTTTGCACTGCTTATCGCACTCACAGCTCAACTGTTAAATGACCAGTAAGTACGCTTATCATTAATGTGAAGATGAATGAGGGTGAATTAGACAGTGGGAGAGTGAGAGAAAGACAGAGAGAATCCTATAAATTCAGCATAGCAATGTCCATTACTTCCACACAGCACATTTCCATGGCTTCCCTAAACTCGACATTCTCCCGCATATAATTCAGAATGATTTCACTGCGATCAACGTATTTAAAGTGGTTTGTGATGAATGCTGGTGGCACCTTAATTATTGTTGCTGCCACAGCGCTGTAGACAACGCCAAAGAGTCGAAACTCTTCATAGGACTGCAGCAATTCCGATTTGGATATCAATTCCTCACACTTTAAGCCAAAGTCTTGCAAGTCCTGTCTCAGCCAATTGTAATAGAAATCAATGAATTTGGTTTCAAGGCGACGTCGCTCTGCGGCAGTCAAGTTCAAGTAGAGACTGAAACATAAATCAATGGCCGGCGGTGTATAGCGACAGGTTTGGAAATCAACAAGCAGCACCGCATCCTTGTTATTTGAAGGAAAAAATATATTGCCCGCCCATAAATCACGATGGCAGAGCACATTTTGATACTTGGCAGAGGGCGAGACCTGTTCATAGACCCGCTGCAGAATCTCAGTTAACTGAGACTCTATAAAATCGCGATGTCTGCTGGTCTGGTACTGTGGTAGACTTCTGATCACGGCAAGAACGGCCGAGAGACCCGTTGTAAACCAGGCTATATCAGATGACACGGTTATTTCTGGCAGTCGGTCACCAAACTCATTTTCAATATTGACTTTCTGTTTCTGCTCATAGATTAAACTGGAGGCATGAAAAGCTGAAAGTGTGCGCAGCAGTTGAAGGAGTTCTTCCTCTTTTAGCTGCTTGGCTGTTGCACTTCGATAGCCAATGAGCTTAATGTCCTCGAGTACACAAAGATCGGAACGCGTGTAGTAACAATTGGCACTCCATTTTATTTTGGCTGTAAATTAATATTAAATAAATCAGAAAGTATGTGATTGGAAAGAACGCAAATTACTTACAATATTGTTGCATTTTAGCCAGTAATTTTTCATAGAGCCACGCCTCTTTTTGAAAGATTGTCTCCTTTGCGGGCTCATCGCTTTGCTGGGGCAGCGCTTTAACGAAAAGTTTAGCTTGTTGAGCAATTTTTGTGTCGGCCTGAAAATATGCAATATTATTTGAATGGCGCTTAATAGTTTTTGATTTAGCCTGAAAGTATGCAGCACTTTTCTAAAACTTTTCAAATTAATGATAAAACGTTTAGTTTTGATTCTGTAAAAATTATTAATTTTATAATTGTTATTCGTAAATTTTTTTAAATACAATATAAATTTAATTGTCTAAAATAACTAATTTTTAATCATAAAATTATTAATGTTTATTATGACAAATATAAATTGGCTTTAAAATGACTGATCTTGATATTTCGAAGAGTCAAGTGAAAAAAAATGTGTATTAATTTATTGTTAAAGACTTTTTAAATACAAATTTCTGAAAATTATGCTGACTATTGCCTTTGGGCAATAGTTAAAATATTGGCATATTATATATAATATTAAAGTTAATATCAAATGTATTTTATCGCAGTTTATTCAACTTAAATTGCAAGATCAGCATTAAACTGATTTAATTTTACAAAATATAAATGCCGCATATCTTATCAGCTTAAGGTTGATCCAAATAAAATTAAAACAAATAAGTTATTGTTAAGCATAACTTGAAAAATGCAGCATAATAAATAACTCAGATGCGACTTTAATATATCACCTGAGAGAATAGGAATAGGTGTTTGTATGTATGCATGCATATTCAGTTGACAGAACATTTGTCGAGTAATCTAATTAACATTTCTCTTATATGACAAGTTCAAGCTAATGTCACTGCGACAATAATAATGTCAACAACGATTTTTCAAACAAACTTACAGTGCAGTAGCATAGGGTTAATGCATAATAATCGCCCAGATAGCCAATTGCACTGGTATCCCTTTCTAAGTTAAAATGCGCCAACTGCAATTGATCACTTTGTGACTTCAACAAGTTCTTTAAGATTTTCACACATTCTTCGTGGGTTAAGAGCATTTTTTAATATAAATACAGTGCATTACGTATACGCACGACGAACTTTACTCTCTGTCTCTTTTGGTTTTCGCCCTCTTTTTTATACAGTAGAATTTTCCCCGTGTGCTTGCACTGCGCAACGCGATTGAACTGATGCAAAGTGAAAATTATATGTAGATTTTTTACGCTCTCTGAGAGACATTCGGTTTTGAATTCGGTTTGCTTAGTTTTTTTTTTTTTGTTATTGGATTGTGCAAAATATAGTTCGGTGCGATAAGATATACATGAGTAATTATGGATACGGTTCTTATACACTACGGAGAGCCATTTACGTAAGACTCTCATAAAAGAGTGCATGGCTTTTTATTGCACGGTTCTCGGTAGATTGAGTCGCTGCTGCCGTCGCTTCTCATGCATGTACGTGGTATATGGTCGTATGGTCATATAGTAGATAATTTCCACAAAACTTAGCAAACTAGCGCCCACAAACAGACCCGTTGTACCGCCTATGGAAACTGCAAGTTAAGAAAAGTAATTAAAGAGTGCATTATTATTGTGTTTTACATGAAAAACTTACCCACCAAATCCAATTTGCCTCTCACCAAATTGCGCTTATAACGCTCTGTGGGCAATTCAATGAGCGCTATTTCGATTTTGGATAGTGGCGTCTCATAGCCATACATATTATCCTTGCTGTCATACACCGTGGTAATGTCCACCTCCGTGCAGGAGGGCAGACAATCACAGACGAGACCCTTTCTACCACGACGACGCGACCATTTGGCGATGATCACCGATAGATCCTCATAGTTGCGATTGAGACACTCGAGACCATCCATGTTGCACATCTGCCAATCGGGGGAATTGGGTGACAAGTGACTGGAGCAATTGCACAGCTCGATTTGCCGATCCTTTCGACACTGCACGGTGCAGGCACTATAGCTATAATACCGATGCACGTCCAGAATATTCTCATCCGGAAAGCGACAGTTGCGTTGTTGCACACTCGTCTCGCGAATCGCCTCATCGTTCTCAATATCACGCTTCGACACATAGCGACTGTAATGTTAGATATTCTTTAAGTTTGGCAGGGTATTTAATAACAAACATGCTTACACAAACGATATGTAGGGCCCAACGACAAGAAAGTCTGTTTTAGGCGTTACCAAAGTGGGCACTTCTTCTGTTCCCAGAATAAATACCTATGGGAAACAATATATTTATTTTCGAAGTTTAAATAAACTATTCCTAGAACTGATTGTGTACAGTTTTCTATAATGAACTTCTTCCTTTTAAATATTAATTTCAAATATGCATTTTTTTCTAATAAGTTGCAGAAGAAAACCCTTTTTTCATTTAATAATTCGCACTATTGAAGATCGAATCTAAACTTATTGTAGAATACGCACCGTTGCTTCTGTGAGTAGTTCCATCCTGAGAGAACCCGGGCCAGTAAAGCGATTGGAGTACATATTGAACTTAGGACCCTTGTTTTTGCTGTAGGATATTATTTAAAAAATAAGTTTAATTCATTAATATGTACATATGCATAAAACGAATATTTTTTTAGTACTTCCTATGCTTGAGAATCTAAAAATCTTTGATATCTAAAAACATAATCTTGTGGAGAGTTTAAGTTGAAAATGTTATAAAGTTATTCAAAATTCTTTCAATTTTTTTTAAATGTACATATGTATATTGAAATTTCATATTTTTAATATATATTAAATTGAAAAATGTATTTTTATAGAATTATAAAGGGTTTTAACTTGAAGTGACTGATCAAATCAAATTATTAAAATACTTAACTCTGATGAATATTTATTAAAATTTTTTTTTCATTTTCACACATTCTTTTGTGTTTGTTAGAGAGTAGAAAAACTTGGACTTACCCCGCCTGCATGGAGTTGATGGCATAACAAATGCCCAGCTCAGTTTCCATGCGTTGAAAATATTTGCAGCACTCGAAGGGTTTATTATTCCACTCGCAACTCCGAATGGCATCGACACAGCTGCTCCTAACTAACTGTGCATAATACGAGAAGTTGGAATAGAAACAGGTCGTTGTCGAATCCTCTCCGCCACACTCATGCACCGTGTGATAGGACTCTCCTCGGAAGAAGGCAATCTCACTGAGCACCTCCTCCAATGTAAAGTCATGATCAGCGCCCCAGAGTCTGTTCAAAATATAATTTATAAATGTGTAATAAATTGTCCCACGAGACAAATATAAAGAGTTTTTAATTTACTGCTCAGCCACTTCCTGTATGCGATCCATGTTCTTAGATTCACAGACAATTATGGCTGGAAAATTCGTGTCCCAATCGCGATAGGAACTTTCCACCACAAAACTAATGGCATTATTCTCAAAGGCAGCTGCAAAATGTTAATGTTAATTATTAGAAAATTATTCACTATTTTTTACTTACCAAGCGATGCTTTAATGAGCAGCCAGGAGGCATACCACGATGCTATCAAACAAATGCCCCAAAAAATGCGCTCCAACCAACTCGCATCCTTGTCGACTATGAATCGTGCGCCGTGCAACGTTGAATTCTTCAGATATTCCTCAATGCTCTGTTTTATGCGCATTTTGTACTTATATCCTGCAGTTCCTGGTCGCTACTAAAATTATAATTTCTACCAAACAAAACAATTCTTTTGACCATCTCGATAAAATTAAACAACAGCTGTTGACTCCACACGAATTTCCCACAATTATCTAAAGAGATTAACAAAATGGGCATTTGACATGGTTACTTTTGGGTCTTTGACTTTATTATCAAACGTATTAGTTGTGTTTGCGTGAAGTCAACAGTGAACCTGGTTTTATAAGAATATTGCACGATTCATTCACCACATGTTATTTGAATGTCTGTGAGGTGCTTGACAAACGCCATAAGTTAATCCCTATCACAATATTTAATAAATTTTAATGATTTAATTACAGTTGGTAGAAGCTTAGCCGGATTTACAGCTTCTGGCTTTTTTATATTAGGAAGTTGAAGAAACCGAGAATGTGAAATATGCTGGGGCATTAAATGAATAATAAAGTGATTTTGTATTGAAACAATTATAATCAGGCCTGTTCCGGTATTCACTTTTTAGCATTTAGGGATATGCATTTATTCACTTTTAATTTAGACCAAGTGTTTGAAAATGGTCGTTTTCGCTTTATTGGACTAAAACTCAACAACTCAAAGTGATATAAATCCGCTGAATTTAGCTGAAATGGTATTAGAGCAGGTTAAAGAAATTCAATTCTGACAAATCTTACCAAAAGTGAAATTCGGAACAGGCCTGAGTATCTATATAAGATTTAAAATTGGTTTTTGTATTATAATTCAAAGAGTTTTTAACTTTAATAATTATAGTTTTAATCTCTAAAATATTTGTAATATATCATATATTAAATTTAGTTGTTAAGCATGTGCATCAAAAGTATCTTTAGTTTTTTTATGTCTGAACTATTCGTTTCCATTTGTGACTATGTATTGTAAATTAAAAGGCATACAGAAATTTACTTCTGGATTAAAGTACTTTGGATTAAAATGCTTTTTGTCGTATCATGTAAAGAGCACTCTCACGCCAAATGATAGTTAATTTTCACTATCTTAATCATCTAACCCCAAGAAACACTTATTTAAAAGAGAACTTGGTAGGGACTAAAGCTGATAAATTCTATAGGAAATTAAGAAATATAGGAAAAAAAGAAATTCCGTATCATATTTAATACCATAAACTTCGATTAAGAAATCCAGTAAATGATTGGAATTTTCTTATACAAATTTAATTTTCCTATGCATTTGCATTCAAAGAAAGCGTATCTTAAATTCTCCTTACATTGAAGATATTGCTCAAGTTAAGGGACTTAACCTAAGATATCTTATCAGGGATTATACCAGACTTGCAACAGATTTTCGAACGCGTGTTACACGAATTTAAGGTGAGTATAAAACGACAGATGCACTCGAAAAAGTCAAGACAGTTTCAATCGAGATGGCAACGGCACTAGAGCTAACAAATACTGAAATCCAGGGACTCTGCCAGAATTATCTGCAAAAGAATCAACTGGATTCGAGTTTCGAGATTATCAGCTATAAACTGCAGACGACATCGGATGCACCCGCCGGATATTTGGGCAGTCACTTCTATCTCCAGGTTACTCTAAAGCTGCCGGAGAATGAAGAACCGAAACAGCTGAGATTCTTCTGTAAGTCTGCACCGAAGGGAAATGCATCGCGTATGGAATATCTGGAGGACTTCGGAGTGTTTCAGAAGGAGATTGCCGTCTATCGGCATGTGCTGCCGGAACTTCAAGCATCCGGAATAGAGATTGCACCCAAGTGTTATTATGCGGATAACAATCTGTTGATCTTTGAGAATCTCATCGATCAGGGATATCGCATGGGATCTGGCAGAGATGGTCTGCTGAACTATGAACAGCTCTATTGTTGCCTGAAGACATTGGCGGCCCTTCATGCCGGCTCCATTATACAAGACCAGGAGAAGAAGGAAAGACTTCCCTTGGAGGAGAACGCATATCCCGACAATGTATCTCCACAGCACATGAGAAAGGTCAACTTCAATCAGGCCTCTGAGGTCTACAAGGAGATACTCAAGACTCTGCCCAAGTATGAGAGTCAATTGGATTTTATTTTGGCCAACTTCACCAAGCGTATGTCTATTATCTTCGAGTTGTCCAAGACCTCGAAGACGCGTCTGAATGCCACGAGCCATGGCGATCTCTGGTCGAATAATATACTCTTCCAGTACGGCAAATATGGAGAGACGCCACTCCAGTGCCGCTTTGTGGACTTCCAGCTGGCACGGTATGCACCGCCTGCCATGGATCTGCTTACAGTGCTCACCATTCCGACGACCAGTCAGTTTCGTGCTGCACATCTCAGCGAATTGCTGGCGGAATATTATCGATTCATGGGTGAGTTCCTGAAACGCGCTGGATTGAATATTGCCAACATTTTAACAGAGGCTGAGTACTACGATTCCGTGGAAGAGTATCGCATAGTCGGTCTTATCGAGAGCTTACTGTTCTGCCATCTGGTCATACTGCCACCCGCCTTCACCCAGGAGTTGACCAGCTCCGCAGATGGCTTCAATGATTTCTTCAGTCGCAAACGCATCGACATTTGCATGAAGGCCTTCGAATCGGACGAACTCTACCGAAATCGCATTACCGATATGCTGGAGGACTTTGTCGATAACTTTGTATTAAAATACTAGTCAATAAATATAGAAAATATTGATTTAAATTTACAAACAATTTGGTTTCGTGAAACTTCTACGAATAATGGAATTTTTGGCATTATTTTTGTTTTTAAAAAATAAATAGAAATTCGTTCCAAAAAATATAAAATTTTGAATTAAATTGAAATAATAAAATTAAAAGCAGAATGAATTTAAAAAATATATAGAAATTTGTTCGAAAAAATTTGAAATTTTTAATTGAAATAATAAAATTAAAGGAGGTCAAACCATAATCAAAATAACAGTTAAGTTCTGAAAAAGTTTAGAGAGCTCTAATTTTTCGAAAATATGTAAGGGGGTGCCAAAAAAAAAAAATCAAAATTTTTGGAAAAAAAAAAATTTTAATAATTTAAATCTTTTTCAATGTTATTGGAGCTTTAAGCGAAAAAACAATTATTTTCAGAATCAATCAATTTAAAGATTATAATCTTAAATAACCATTTATCCTGATAGCTTAAAAATCTATATATTTATTTTTCTAGCCAACACAGACTTGTTCACATAATTAGAAACAGCACAACAAGTTGGATAACTTCCACTGCAGTCCCGCCACAAGTTGTCACAGCTTTTGATGCTTTTGACGCTTCGTTAAGTTTTCAGTGTGTTTGTCTTTGTTTTTTTGGAATTCGAAAAGTTTCAAGCTGAAGTTTTGGCGTTGTGGCTCTGCCCGTCGCTGGCTTCGAGTTTTCAGTTTAGTTGCCAACCGGCCGCGTTCATTTCAACAACTTGTTGACGCTCTTTTAAACCCGACCATAAGTTTTATTTTTCGAAACTTGACGGCTTTTGCACATATCAAGATTACGCAGAAAATCTTAAGTCATATAAGTTTAAAATTTATACTAAATAAAATGTGAGTTCAAGCGGTGAATTTAAAATTGTGAAGACAAATGCAAAATTAAGCATTAAAGTGTGGATGGAAATATGGTTTTATTGAGTAAAGAATTATTTAAATAATTTACTTAAATAATTTATCAATTTCTGAGTTTAAACAAAAAATCTAGATTACTTTAATTTAATATCAAATCAATTTTATTAAAGAAATAACCGGAAACATCACCTAAAAAAATATTATAAAGAATTTTATTTTTATTAGTTTTAACAAAATATTTGTTTTGAAACTGTTTTAAAAAAAATGGCGAATGTTAACCTTGCGAAACTACCTCACTCAAAAATATTTTTCTTTGTCATTTACAAGCCGAATTCAAAAAGTGTGGCAACATTCATAAGTATTCAAAATATTTGCACTTGTCTAAGCAGGTGAAGGCGTACTGCAAATAGCCATAAACAATTTGACCCATCCCAACAACAATAACAACAACAAAAACATAAACAAAAACAGTGACAAGCGTTAAGTTAAACTATTAAATTTGACAGTAGCTCACGGTACATTTATCAATTTAACGGTCACGTTTGTTCCACAACAAAACAAAGTTATAAATTAATAAAAATAGTATAGCAAATTTTCTACTATTTGGTTTTTGCGCGGCGAGACGAAGACATTGTTGTTTGTTATTGTTGTCTGTCGTTGTCGCACGTCTGCAATCAAATGTTGTACGAAAAATTTAAATGTGTGCAATAATTTAAACAGCTCTTCAGTGGCGACTTTAAATTACAAGAACTGAATATCAATATTGACCATAAAACGATATTACGATGGTATTTGACCATGAAGCAATCGCATTTTTTTGGGTAACATTTCGTCAATAACTTAAATGCGACTGCAAATGAGCAGGGGAAATTTGCTATTGGTTTGAATAATTATAATTTAATATTATTTTATTAAATTATATATAATACTAAAAGAAACTAATTACAAACCTTAATACTTACAGTTTAATCAACATTTTTGAAAATAAATAAATTAAATAGGGATATAAATATTCAAACGATAGTTGACACAAACAATACAAAAATTATTACAATAATATAAAGTTTCAAATCTGCAATAATTAAAATAAATATTTGTTTTTTATAAAGAGTCAAAATAAAAATTGTTGGGAACTGTTGAACAATTTTCTGACTTGCAATTAATCTTAAGATCGAAAACATTACTAACTATTTTAAACGGAATTGAAACTAATTTTTTAAATAGGGGAGAAAAAATTATTAAAATTATTATTATTATTAAAAAACTTTCATTCAACTTTTATTACATTAGTAAAATTATTTGGAATTTTTCTTAACCACTTAAAAATCTCTTCGTACTTGTACTTCAGCGTACTAAATTCCATTTACAACTTTGAGCCGTTCAACTATTTGACAAGATTATTTACCCAAAACATTACTATCACTACTATCAACAGTTGGCAGTTCCTTGCCCCTTCTCAGTTGCATATTCGCTGCATATTATGTAACTTTAGTTGGCAAGCACTGAGCGCCCCCAAAAGTTGGAATGTCTTTTTTTTGTTGTGTTTATCTTTTTTTCAGGTTTTCGAGGCGTCTTTTGTATGGCACAGACTATGACTGTGACTCTGTCACAAATGCGAATTCTGTCCTTCTGTCTGTCTGTCTCTTTACAGATGACAACAAGGCGTGTTGTTGGTTTTTGATTGGGTCAATGGAATCCAATTGGAATCATCGTTGCAGTTTTCGCTGCTCTACGTTCCGAAATTTGGGTCATCCGGTTAATTGGCAAAGATTGACGTATTGTTGTTCTACAAAGTCGTCTACAAGTTTGTTTACAACTTACAACTAGACACAAATATTTTTTGCATACAATGAGGAAATAGTTGCACGCATCTTTAACATCTGGAAAATAACTGGAAGCTGCAATTTGTAGACAAGTCAACGATCGCCAGAGAGTGAAAGGTCGACACACGTAGGCCTTGATACGAGTATCACACATGGCTTAAACCCAGCTCATTACAAGTTTTGCTTCTTCTTGTTTTTGGCAAGTGCTCGTAAACTTTTTAAAGAGAGTGTAAAACTCTTTGTTTAACAGCTACAAGGTTGACCCATTGAGGATGTTGCTTAGTATCATGTTGGTACAATTATTAAAGATAATTGTGCGTTAATTAACAACTGTTTCAAACGCATTTTTTTATTTTGATTAGATTAAAGTTTGTGGTCTTTTGTAGTTATGAAAAATATAAACAAAATTAAAGCTTTTCCTTCTCTTGATTCAATTTATGAGAAACTTCCCAGCAAAAGTTTTAAAATGCATCTTATCAAATCTAATTGTAATGTAATACATTTTTAATAAAAAATTTAAAAATATTAATACACAAAAAATGATAATCACTAATTTAGAACTAAAAGCAAATATTTAAAAGACTTTTTAAGGTCCATTTTTATTTTATGTTTCTGTTATCAAATAATATAAATGTAAAAATAAGGAAAATCAATATTTTTTAAATATTCGGACATTTTCTTTTCTTGAATAAATACATTAAATAAACAGTAATTTACTGTTTTTAATTGTATAAATTATAATGTATTTTGATATATTATATCATTTATAAATTATTGTGATTAAGACACAATATCAGCAAAAAACTCTCGTCACAAAGTTAAGGAGCAAGGCTTTAATTTATTAAAAGAGTTTATTAATAAAATCTCTTAAAATCTGCAAAATAAAGTTGTTAAATAGTGTAGTTAAATAATGAAAGAAATGCATTCAAGATGCAACAAGAGATCTGCATAGACTTATATAAGCTTAACTTGTGTTTAAGCCACAACAAGCGAGAGTTGATGATGAATTGGCAAAAGAAGGGCACATAAAGTATGCAGTAAATGCAACTGCCTCAAGTGGCAATATCAAGTCCAAAACTTACATCATCATCATCATCATCATGATGATTATTGTGGCGCATCGTACACTGCCGGTTATCCAATTAAAAGCACAGATCAGGGATAGTTTTTCAGTTCAGCAACAAAATGAAAATGTGGGCCGTTCACATCTCTTCGATTGCAACTTCGATATGCAATAATGTTTTTCTTTCTTTTCATTTTTTTTTAAATTATTGTATGTATTTTGTTATATTTTTGTTGTACGCACCACAGCACGCGACATCTAGGAAATGACAGTGGTTCGCCTAGTCACAAGACGACGACGACTTTTAGCCAACCTGCCAGATACAAGATACAATACTTACACACACACAGCACATCCATATATACATAAGACAAGTCAGCTGACTTGGTTAACGTGGCCAACCGTTAACTAGTTGTCCAATGTCTGGAGTGAAAAGCGGTCATATAGGTTTTTAGGCGTGTTCCAGCCTCAGGAGATGGAGGCTTAGGAGGAGTAGGAGGGTGGGAGGAGGAGGCAGGGGGAGGTGCCACATACGCGTACATGCGTGACAGGCGGAAACTTGTACTATCATATGCACGCCACACTTACGCAATGATCATAATACTAATAACTCCACGACAACAACAAGTAAAATGCCTTGAGGCGTGATCTTGTTATGTTGCTCATCTTTTTTTCTGCCTCTCTTTTTTTAGGTGCCGCCCGCCCTCTGTATATATCTTGTGCCTAGTTATGCTGTTAATTACCTTGACCCTCAACATTGAGGCACGGCCGCAGCACAACTTGCAACACATTGCCGTCTTGGAGAATGCCGCCTGGGAGCAAACATTGCCGCAACATCTGCAGAATCCCTTTTACAAGTCGCCACGCGTTAGACATGCCCTGGCCAAGTCCAGCTGGTTTGGACCCGGTGAAGAAGTGGTAAGACAATTGCCATCTATTCATTTGTGATTTTAAGCTAATAAAATTCATTATAGGTCTATGAACGTCAGGCTGAGAAAATTCCACGCATGGAAATCTATAATGTTCTCTCTCATGCTGGTCTCATACCACGGCGCCAGTATTTCTAATTATGTCAAATACTATATCAACTTGTTACATATTGTGTATATCTTTAAAAACAAAAACGAACGAAAATAAAACTATAGTCATTAATTTAAGCTAAAAATCTGCAATTTGTTATTTTAAAATCAGAGAATTTCATACATCAGTTATAAACATTGAACATAAAAATGTTATATTATTATTCACAACTTCCTATTCAGAAAATATTTATATTCCAATTTCTATATTTATTACTATTACTTATTCCCCTATCCCCTTTTCCACATCAAGAATTATATCTACGTCCTTTTCCAATCCCATTAGATATAAAAATGTTATATTATTATTCACAATTTTCTAAGTAATATTCCAATTATATTCAAATAATATACAGATTCCTAATTCTACATTTATTGCTATTACTTATTCTGATACTATTTGCCTTTTCCACATCAAGATCTATGTCTACTCCCATTTCCACTCCCTTTTTCAGGACTTTTAAAATCAGAGAATTTGATATATCAGTTATAAGCATTTGATATATAGAAATGTTATATTATTATTCACAACTTTCTAAGTAATATTCCAATTCTAATCAGATAATATATCGATTAAAATTTCTACATTTATTACTTTTACTTATTCTGAACCTATTTCCCATTTCCACATCAAGATCTACATCTACTTCCATTTCCACTCCATTTTCAGCACTCATTCAACTCCCATTCATATCAAGTGTCTTTTATTTGTAAAAATAACTGCATTTTGTTTATATATATTTAATAGAACTGTTACTCATCGTGGTTCGCATTTTTTTATACAAAAAAATCAATTATATTTGTTACAACAACTAAATTATATAATTAAGTTAGCTGAACTGTCTGAACGGTGTGTGTAAAATCATTCTACCATTAAAAGTCCAGGTGTACGTCGAGTTTTGCAACCCGTTGCAATCTCGCATCCAGCGTCAATTGTTCTTCCTCTTTGCTATTGACTTTCTCCAGTACCGAATTCTGTTCCAGCAATATTTTCCTCACTTCTGTGTTGGATTCTACATGGTCTTCATCCTCATCTTCGTCGTCATTATCATCCATGTCGCTTCCTATGTGACCATTGCCATTCAATTTGCCGTTTTGAAGCGTCTCTTCAGCATCTCCATTTTGCTTTGCTTCGCTCTCTGTAGTCGTTAAGAGCGATTTGATGAATTCGCCGCAGATCAGGCTCATCGCAGGCATCGTGTGGGCGGACAAATTGACGAGCTGTAATCGAGAAGCGAATGCGAGGGAACATTAATTGACGTTAACCTTGACAAAGTTCAACAAATTGTGCTAGTTTTCTTTCGTCACATTTTTGACCCTGTACTAATTGAATGTAGGTTAAAAGTGCATATAAAATCTGATTACATTCATTAAAACGAAATGCAAAGGTAATGAACTAGTGAAAGCAAATAATTTGTTTTTCACTAAATAATCTAAAAAAAACTAAAAAATTAGAAATAATCAAAAATAATCCGACTAATTAAAGAGATTAATTTTGATTATTTTTTATTATTTCTGATTAGTTTTAATAATATTAGATTTCTGATTTGTTGTATTCGTAATCATTAAATAATTAGGCAAAATCGAAAATTATTGTAGTTTAATCCTTAGCTCGACTTTTAAACAATAATAATCTAATTACTAATGACTATGATTAATAATCATTACTTAAAAGGTATACTAAAATACATTTTAAATATTGAAACTTGACATTTATAATTTTGAATTTGTTCAATAATAATAAAATAATGAATTAAGAGGGAAAATCATGATCAAAATGATAATCCGCCTGGAAATCGGTTGAGATTTGATAGAGTTATTGGAATTCAACATTTTTAAAAAAAATGAGAGTTTGAAGGAATTCTGATTTTTTTAACTAGCAATTTTTAACTGTCAAAATCAACTTTGTATTTATAATTACGTTTTCTTTTAATTTAAACTACAATTTTTTAAAAAAAAAACTCAGAATATCTGTGTCAATATTTATTTTGCTATTGAGTTCGATCTACAGTTTGGCAATACATCACTAGCACAGGGTATATGCTAATCAAACACTATCTTGGCGCAATTTCACTTGATTTTTGTCTAGGTTTTTGGGGCGCCGGCTTAGATTGTGTTTCAAGTTCAGCGCTTCAAATACGCGTAATCTCATTTATTTTTTTCGGATTGTTGTTGCCTTTATGAGTTTGTCAATGTCATTAAGTTTGCCATGTGCTGTGAAACACACAAACTTAAACTGTAAAACCCAAATTAAAGTGGTCAGGTCTATTAACCTTCACGCATGCGTTTTTTACAGGTGCCATTTGTAAATTCATACATTGTGAAATCAGTGAATTAAGCACTTGTAAATTTGTCACTACTCATCAGTTTTTCTGATGAAAATATTAATTAAGAAATTATAAGGCAGGAAGCAGACTTGGTGTCGGAATACAAAGTGAATCAGAGGCGCTCAAAAGTTCTCAATTTTAGCGTGAAGAAACCAAATAAAACCAGATAATATATAGGCTATATTTGTATGTGTCTCATGTAATTAAGCCAATAAGCGACAAGTGCTCGCATAATAATTAATTACAATAGCTCAACCTACGCTCCACGCTCCCATGGGAAATTACAGCCAAACTCAAACACACACAAATCACTCGCCATAAAGTAGCCGCAACTATTGAACCGCATAATCTGCTTAAAAGAGCGCAAAAGCACGCAATAACTATAACAAATATGTAATAGTTACGCATAAACAAAACAAATTGAATAACACAGAGCCGAAGAGAGTGAGAGAGAGTTGCGAGAGAGAGCGAAAGCTTGATTGGAGTGGGCGGCTGCACTAAGTGCAGCGCCAACATAACTGAGAGAGAGCGAGAGAGCGTGTACGTAACAATAACAAACTAAAACTTTACGAGCAAAGCCTCGTGTATTAGAATTATGAGAGCGAGTCACGCACGAAGCTGAAGCTGCTTCTGATGCTGTCGTCGGCGTCGGCGTCGCTGTGGCAGCAGCAGCGCGGCATATAAATTGCATTGAGCGCCAACAGCCGTTCAACATTTCGTCGTTGTATTTTGCACAAACAACAACAGCAGCAGCAGCGCAGACAAAGCCGGAGAGAGCGTGACTGAATAAGAAGGCAGGCAAACGGAAGCGCGTGCCGCAAAAGTTTACGGAAATATAATCACAAGAAGAAGCAAACAGTTTACGAAATTGACAATAAAATCTTCAATTATTATTAAATAATTCTTAAAGAAAAAGAAGTGCAATAAAAGTGAAGTAAAATTACAAAAGGGAAAATACCGGAATGTGGCCCAACTTTGTTGCAGTCATTTCGCTGCTGTGCCTTGCATTATTCGCCTGGGCGCAAGCTGGACCCGTGCCAATTGTGAATGAGGTGAGTTGAAGGGAGGAGGAAGGGAGTGGGAGTGAATGGTGTGTGTAGCAAAGAAGGAAGTCCAAAAAGTTGACATCGAGTTCAGGCAATTTATTTAGCACAATGACATTTCACTGTATTCCGGGTACAGACTCCACAGAATATTGTAAAATTGCAAACAAAAAAATAAGGCAAAAAGTTTCATTACAACAAAGTCCAGTGCTAATTAAAAGATTACTTTCTAATTGACAACAATAAGGTCGTGTACAACACGACTTGGGCGGCTGTTAATCAGCATGACTATTTATAGGCCTTCATTTAACTGTTTCGAGTATAGATGATCAGAATTATTCCACTTGCTCGCTTATATAATGTGCGGAGTGACATCCCTTATCAATTTCTTCTCCTCAAAATACACATTCTTCTTTTCACAAAAATAACAAGGTGATTAATGCTTGAGTACATTGTGTACTTGTACTTATATAGATTATAATGATCGAAGCACAAGGCTAAGGTACTAAATATCTTTCTAAATATCCCTTTTGTTAACCAGACCTATCTCAATTCGTATATCCAATTACTATACTGTTGCCAGGCTGTTGTAAACCAATTGAAAGGCATCCAGAAATAGGCAATACAATTGCAGTTCTGACTCTAAGAGAATGGCGTTATTAAAATCAATTGAAATTATTCAAATTGTGTTAAAAATAGTGCTTCGGTTTTTACACAATGGAATAACGCAAACAGAAGATGAAAAAAACTATCCAGAGATCTAATAAACAGTGTGACCCAAAAATGCAGATATAGAGAAACAGTCGAACGTCCATAACTCAAACTTCTATAACTCGAATTTTCTCAAATTTCGTGATTTTTGATCATTTTTTTTACAAAACTTATATTGTTGAGTCAGTCTATTCATATTTAGGCCAAATTCTGATCAAAAACGCATTCCATAAGTAAATCGGTTGAGTTTCTACAAAGTTATGGGAGTTTTCAAATTTCGTACTTTTTGATCATTTTGATCGGAATCCTTAAGTCGAAGTCTCTATATTTGGATAATGTTAATTTGAGTTAAGAACCTTCGACTGTGCAGTATGCGTCAAATTATTGAACAAATAATGCAACTATTTCTAAGAAATACGATTATTTACTGTTTCTTACAATTCTCTACTTTTTTCTATATAATTGCCTTGATCAGCAGCATCAACTGATGCCCAAGGTTCCCCAATGGCATTGTTTGCGTTACTTTAAACACGATGTTTTGATGATGCGACGTTGTCGACACTTGCGGGTTCCGACGGCGCCACGTCTTGGGGATGTGCTTATACGCAAAAGAAAGAAATAGAACTATCACCAGCAAGATGAAGAAGAAGAAGAAGACGAGCAACAAGAACAACAAC
Organism: Drosophila subquinaria; assembly: GCA_037043405.1. Classification (NCBI taxonomy): domain Eukaryota; kingdom Metazoa; phylum Arthropoda; class Insecta; order Diptera; family Drosophilidae; genus Drosophila; species Drosophila subquinaria. Next base: position 58,641 of record JBAMBL010001632.1, read on the forward strand.
AACTGCATACGACTGAACAACAATATGAATTACAATTACAATTGCAAATCAAATTTCAACAGGATTTATAACTAGACCAAAGCTAAACCAAATCAAAATAATATTTATAATATTATATTATATATATTACATATATTTAAACTAACATAGTTTTAAGACTAACCACTTGTACTTCATAGAACGTAAGATTTCAATAAAAGGACAAAACGCAAAAAAAGTATATAAACAATTAAAAAAAAAGGAAAAAATTGTTAATGATTTTTTACTTATGTGGAATAAAACACAGAAGTCCGAAAAGGCTGAGAAACTTGGAATCAATTTCCGTTAAAATCTAAGAATAAAATGTGTAGCATACAATTTGGCGCTGTCTAGTATTGGAAAATCAGCTTTTAAATGATTGTTCACGAGCTCTTTTATGAATTTTAAATAATTCGAATGATAGGGAATGTCGAGAAATATAAGTATCATAACTAGGATTTGAACCATTAAGTAATTAGAATAATTTGGATATTTATAATAAATATACTAAACTTTTAAACATTAAAAGCAATTTGTTATTTACTACAAAACTAAAAAAACTTACCGCATTGACTGCACTGTGCACACCACGACCCACAATTAATGGGCCGCTTTTCTGTGCAATCTCTGTATTCTCGCCCGTCGTCTGCCTGGCCACAAAGGTGCCAAAGGTGGCATATTGCAGCAACTGATCCCCGTCGGGTTGCTGGGCAAAGGAAATGGGAGCTGGGGCATCATCCGTTAAGCTTTGACCCGGCGCTGCCAAATAGACAATCTCCTTGTCGTCGGTGAGCATGTGGAGCGTCGACTGCGCCTGCCAGTCCACATTGATGGAGCTCTGTTTGGGCTGGCGACGTGGCAGCCACACCAGACCGTGCAGCTTGGGCAAATTGCTGCGCTGATAGACAGGCAGCGGCACATTTGGTTGGAAGACGTGCACTAAAGGGAGGAAAAAGGAGAAGTTATTAGTAAAAATAAGTCGTTGCATTTTAAAATTAATAAATTATTCCTATAGATTTAAAACTCTGTCATTTACTCACATTCATCATTACGTGTGACGGCAGCTATAAGATTGGTAAGTGGATCAAAGGCCAGCTGACGCACGGAGAGCTTTAGGCCCGCCTGCAGACGCAGCGTCATCAGATTCCAGATGAGCACACGCGTTTCTGTGCAAATTGCCACGAGATGCGCCTGCGCGCCAGCTCCAAATTGCACATGTGAAATCTGGGCAGAGCATTGAAGTGGCGTTGCTTTTCCCAAAGGTTCTGCCGGTTCTATATCCCAGGGTTTGCTTTCCTTTGCCGGCTTCGTTGCCGGCTTTGTGCTCTCATCCAAATGGAGCACGCCAAACAATGGCAATAGCTCCTGTTGCACCAGCTCAACGTAGCTTGCTTTACGATGCTTTAACCGTTCTAGGCGTTGTTTCGCCTTGAAACGTTTCGATGGCTGCAGACGATGCAAACGCGCCTCGAGCGTCCTGAATTGCTTCTCTACCGACAGACGATCCACCACACAGCTCTGCAGATACGACCTGAGACGCATTTGACAGTTCTCATGGACAGTGCACTCGATGCCAAAGCGTCGCAGCAGTTGCAGCTTCTGATGGAGTCCAAGCTCAGACATTTGCATAATGTGCTTGTAGACGGATTCCTTGACCTTCGGCTTGGGCTCCTGATCCTTGCGGACCTTGCGCTCTCCACTCGACATCAATTGTCGCGCCTGTTCAATCAATTTCTGATCATTGCTGTTGAGCAGCGTTTGCAGCAGATTCCAAAGCTGCTGACGCTGCTGTGTGAGTTCCGAGCGTTTGCCATTTATCTGTCTTTGGGACAGACGCAACTGAGCCTTGGACACGACACCATCGTAGCCCGCTGAGGTACTCAAGGCGTGCAGCAATCGCAGCGATCGTGCATCGAATAACACCAAAGTGTGACCATAACCAGCGGCCAGAATGGAACCATCTTGTGAAAAACACATGGACACCAGAGTCTGTTGTTTGAAGCTCGTTTGGGCCGCACAAGTCCACATGACGCCGCGCTTGTAAATGTTCTCCGAATCGCCGAGAGTCCACAGCTTGATCACATTATCCTTGCCGGCGCTGGCGCAGCGTAAGTTGTTCACCTGAAACTGATTGGAGAAGATGATGGCCTGGAAGCCATGCTCATGCGGCAGCTCAATGTTCGTGTTCAGCTGGTAGCTGCAACAGGAAATGGAAAGTAAAGGGAGAGATTAGAATAAGTTGTGACTACAATAAACATGCAAATCAATACTTTTCGAATGATGAGAAATTAGTGTGGATTTAAAGTTGGTGAACAATTAAGTGAGAGCTTATTTTTCTTATTTTTGCAATTACTGAAAATTTATTTTCAATTAAATATGAAAAACTATAAGTTATGTAATTTCGTGTACAGAAAAATTCAGAATTGTTAAATTGCAAATTTTAATCAGGGACCGTAACTGTTAAATGTTTTAAAATAAAAATTGCAAATTAAAAATTATTTTCAAATTTATATTTTAAAGTTACGAAATAAGAATTATTTTTAATTTTAATTTAAAAAGTCAAAAATAATCATTAAAATTATATTTTTAATTCAAATTTGTGAAATAACACATATTTCCGATTTAAAAAAAAAAAACTAAGAGTTTTTTTTATTTTTATTTTAAAAGTTACAAATAAGAGTTATTCCGTAACTTTTATTTTAAAAATTAAAAATAAAAGTTAAAGTGAATATTTTTTAAACCAACTGGTGTATTACCAAAATTTAAAAATATTCTTCATCTATCGAGACCTTTTATATGATGCATAGCATGTCCTTTAAGGACAAAATTAAGGATCCGACTTTTTCTCTTATATTTCATTTTTTCTGCTTAATTCTGATGCAGTAATATATGTAATATATATATATAAAAATCAAAAATAACTCTAATTTTTTATTTTTATTGAAAAATATCAGAAATAAGTGTTATTTCAGAACTTTTTATTAAAAATTTGAATTAAATGATTATTTTTGTCTTATAAATTGAAAATATAAGTTTTTGGCTGATATCGATAGTCCCGACTGAAATAGGAATTTTCGTGTATACCATTTTACTATAGAATATTTTCTTCATATTGATTTTTTTCATAACTCTTATTTGCAGTAACTGATTTTAATAATTATTCCTAGAACTGTTATTTTCTACTCACGTTTGTAATTTCTCATGATATTGCCAAAACTTGAGTCGCAGCTCTGGAAAGTTGAGCTCATCATTGTACTCCTCTCCGGTGGCCATCCAATTAATGTTGAACGCGGCACTCGTCACATGTGTATTGTAAATGATTGAATCGGTTTCCTCATAATTCACTTGAGTATCCACCACACGCACCTAAAGAATGTACATGATTAGATAATGTTCGACAATTGATATAATTAATTTACATTGTAGAGCAAACTCTTGGTGTAGGCCGAGTAGAACTGCAATTGGCCAACGCGTCCATTGAGCACCATTGAATTTGTGCGCGGATTGAGGCACAGTCCAAGTGGAAACATGCTTCTGCCCGTCTTGTCCTGCAGTGCATATGTAAAGTGTTGCAGCGATGACAGCAGCTTCATGTCGCCGGGTCGAACAAACTGCAGGGCATTGTCATCGGTGCACACCAGCAGATGCTCCATCCCGTCACTGATCACAATGTGCCGAATGATGGCAGACATGCGCGGCAGAAACATGATTTGTTTTTCATTAGCCAGCGACCATTTGACCAGCACCGATTCAAGGCCAGCACTGAAAAAGCTCACGCCAGTGGGCGAAAACGCCAGGCTCGTAACGGGCGTGGCATGCCAATGATATTGTGCACGCAATGCGGTGTGCTCTTGATCAAACTGTCGCCAGACACTAACACGTCCCACTTCATCGCCAATGGCTGCCATTTCCTCGTTGGGATTCATACGCACACACGTTATGATATGCTTTCCGTCTTTGTAACGCCAAAACTTCCAAGTCTCATAGTTTAAAAAGTAAACGTTGGAACCTTGTGCTAATAATATGTACTTGAAGGCGCCCTTGCTGATATCCACGACGGGCGTGCTAATCCTGTTAAGAAATGAGCAACAGGTTGTTTGTAAATAAATAATTGAATAACTTGTTAAATGCATAGGAAATTAACTGAAACTGAGTAAGGAACTAAACGATTATTAATTTACATGAACTAGAAATAAAGATACAAATTTATAATTATAAAAAAAGAGGAAATAAAATTTTAGGGCTTATAAAATTAATTTTAAAACATTATTGCTAGTGTGAAGTGCCGTAATTAAAAAACTTTAGCAAACAAATAAATAAATAATAAAAAATAAATAATAATAAATATATAAATAATAATAAAAATAAATAATAATAATAATAAATAATATTAATAAATAAATTATAATAAAATGCATGGGAAAATAACTGAAACTAAGTAATAAACTAAAGATCATTAAATAATATGAACTAGAGATAATGATAAAAATTTATAACTATAAGTTAATAAAAATAGGGGAAAATAAAATTGTAGTTTATAAAATAAAATGAAGTTTATCTTGTAGCACTAGGATATAGTAAACACACAAATATATTAATAAATAAATAAATAATAAAAATAATTTAATAATAATAATAATTAAATAATAATTCTAATAAATAAAGAAATAAATAATAATAATAAATAAATAATAATAATAAATAAAGAAATAAATAATAATACTAAATAAATAAATAATAAAACACATAATAATAACAAATAAATAATAATAATTAATCAAATATAAAAATAAATAAATACATAACAGGGAAGAAGGCTAATCTCCTGCATGCCAAAGACTTAATGCCCTGCATACAATTTTGACTGAACTAATGATATACAAGTCTGATATTAACTAAGCTTAGCTAACGGAGATATCTGAAAAACTACAAAGTTTGCCATACTCAAGGCTGTTGTGTCTATGATATAGAAGTCTGATTTCAAACATATAAAATCACTGCGGACGGCAGTCCGCGCTAGTGACGAAAGCAGCACGAAGGGTGCGAAGGCGACTAGCATATATACACAGGAAGAATGGAAGATTTGCTATGACTGTCCGATCAGGTCGAGTTATATACCGATCGAAAGGTATCAACTTAACTTACAAATGTGCATACTAAGACTTTTGAAAACTCACCTGGTTCGTGAGATAAACAGGTGTAAGTGGGAGGGAAAAAATTTAAACTATTGGAGCTAATGGGGCCGTTGGAGCCTTTTTGAATGTTCGTTGAATTTTTTACAATTCTCATTAAAAATACGCGTCGAATGACTTCTCGATCATCGAAATCCGACAACTGGTTCGAAAGATAATTAATTTTGAAATTTTTAGGGGCCTTCCGAAAATGAGATGAAAAGTCAGTCTGTCTGTTTGTCTGTGTGTTTGTTTGGATCAAATCGTTGATTTAGCTAAAAAGTTTAAATGAGGACTTGTTCCTGCTCAAAAATCTTTAAACGTTTGTTTAACGACTTTTTCGAAAAATAGCTAGTTTAGCGGGAAATCGCTAAAAACCGCTAAAAACCCTTATAGCAGTCAAACGATAAAAGCTACAGATGCGATCTATATATCGTTGAAAAGGTTTTTTGAAGGGCTGTTATGCATACCTTTTAACTTTTTTTCTAAAGTACACAGGTAAATTGCTACAGGTGAAATAAGGTATTTTCCCCCACATTTTGGCGGTTTTTGAGAAAACGCCGCTAACGATTTTTTTTAAATTTCAATATTTTTTAGTTTGTAAAATTTCGCGTTTTTTAATATATGACACAAAAAATTTTACCGAGAGGTTTGGAAGATATAACCTATTAACTGAATATATACGTTTTACTTTGAATTTGAATAGGGCAGCAGCAACAAAGTGTCATAGCAGCCAGTTTGTTTGTTTGGATCAAATCGTTAATTAAGCTTAAATGTTTGAGTGAGGACTTGTTCCTGCTCAAAAATCTAGAAACGTTTGCTCTACGACTTTTTCGAAAAATCGCTAGTTTAGCGGGAAATCGCTAAAAACCGCTAAAATTGAAACCCCCATAGCATCCAAACGATAGAAGCTACAGATGCGATCTATATACCGTTGAAAAGGTATTTCGAAGGGCTCTTAGGCACTGCTTGCAGCGTAATGGAAATTACCTGTTAGCTGAATATATACATTTTACTTAGAGTGGGAATAGGACAGCAGCAGCAAAGTGTCATAGCACCCAGAGTTTAAGAGTGCTGATAGCTTTTGCGCTGGGCATGTGTGTTTGTAAAGGGGACCAGTGTTGCCAGACAATTTGTTTTAGCTTGTACAAACAATAATCAAAGTTGACAAAAAATATTGCAATTTCAAAATTTCTGATGTCTTATTGAAAAATTTCTGATATCCCATAAAAAAAACCTCTTTACGAGGTAAAAGTCTAGTGACGAAAACATTTTCATGCCCCAAAATTTCTGATATCCAATTTTGTGACGAATAATATTAAGTTTTATATATAAATTATTTAAAACAAAACTTTTGCATTCGGCACTGCGTAGAACAGTGAGTGAGTTTTATTTGGTATGAAGAATTGATACATTGTAGCGCAAAGTGCCGAGTGCCAAAATTTTGTTTTAAATAATTTATATATAAAACTTAATATTATTCGTCACAAAATTGGATATCAGAAATTTTGGGGCATGAAAATGTTTTCGTCACTAGACTTTTACCTCGTGAAGAGGTTTTTTTTATGGGATAACATTGATTTAGATATCTCAAAAACTACAGTTTTTCATTCTAAATGCTGATTGTGTCTATATGATAAAGAAGTCCAATTCGGTAGAATCAGACTCAGCTACTGCCCGCAGTAAAAGTTGCTGCGCCAAGCTTTAAGACGAATAGACTATTTTGCTTGGAAGCAGACGAACAGAGGGACGCGACTCACTTCAATTTCAGGCCACATTTGATGTCGATCGGAGTGCCCGTGCTCGTGTTGACCACGAACCAGCTGAGCCGATCCCCGCACTTCTTCTGCTTCACCGTCACAAAGGCGCACGCGGTGTCGCCGCCGCCTTTGTACAGATTCAACAGATTGCATGTCACAATCTGTTCATAGTCAATGCCCAGTTTGAGGTCTACACTCTTTTGCAGGACACCCGTGCGCCAGTGCCAGTGTAGCAGTTGTCCGCTGAGCGTGCAGCCCAAGAGCAGCTCCGGCTGCTTAACATCCAGTTCCACACTGATCAAGGGCGACGTTGCGTCGCTGAGTTCACGTGTCATTTCTCCTGTGCTGGTAACAAACACCTGCAGCTTAAGCCCGCAGCGCACAAAGATGAATCTATTTAAATAAAAGATAACTTAATTGATGCCAACAAATACCTATGGTTAGAGAAGTTGTAGTTTAACTAACCTGCCGTGCTCGGAGAAAACGGGCGCATGTTGAACAATGTTGCCGCCCGCCAAATGCTGCAGCTCCAGTCTGTCTTCATCGTCGAAATTCATGGCTGACCAGATTGAGCAGCCCGTTGAGCAGCAGTTTCAACCGCCAGCACACTTAAATTCTATTTGTTTTAAGCAATAACAACTTGATTTGTGCAAGTATTTTCATACAGAATCACAAGCCGCACGTGTAGCTGCTTTGTGCAGTGTTGCTAAACGCAACTGCTGCAGTGTTGTCAAACAACAACATGTAATCGAATTTGCAGCTGCAGCCAACTTCACTTCGAAAGGGGGCGCGAAATGTAATAGAATTGAAAACGATGCATATTTTCTTGTCGATTTATTGCCTGCAATAATTTAGTGAATTTAAATTAATTAATAATAAACAACAAAAAAACCATGATTATGTTCTTTTAAAATTTATATATAACATATGATAATTGTATATGCTAAAAAATTTATTTTGCAATCAATTTAAGCTCACTCTTAATAAAAAAGACGGGCTTAAAATGCAAGCGACGGTAACTCACTTTACTTGTTATGATTATCTTGACTTAATTTATACCAACTTAAGCTGTCGTATAAACGTGCTATCTGTTGTGCTCAGTGTTGCCAATGTAGCTATTTCCCCGCTAGATCTAACGGGTTGCAACTGGCAAATGCGGGATGAATTGTAAACGAGCGGCTAGCGGGAACAAAAACTATTTTCCAATCAAAATTTATGTAATTTTATCTTTTTAAAAACATCTGGTTTTTTTTTTTTTTTTTAAATGACGGGAAGTATATATTTTTGCGTTTCATTCCGAAGAACTTAAAAACACATGTTTGACTACATTGACGGGGGGAATCGAACCCAGCTTTTTCAAACTGGAAGTTCTACTTATGTGACAGGTCGGCGACTCTAATCACTGAGCTACCAGACCACACAAAAACATCTGGTAGCTTCATGTATTTTTATGCTATACGAATACTTTGTAGTATTTTTTCCATTTAGCGGCTTTTACCAACTAAAGCCTAGTACCGACGTCAGAAAAAAGGCCTAGCGTAAGGTCAAACTCCATATAAAAAAAACGCTGGCGTAAGGTGAATAAGAAGAAGACGACATTTATCTCCGCTTGTCGGTCCGGACGTCAACTAAACTGAAACTAAAAACGGAGTTGCCAGATAAGGAACGGGCGTTTTCCAGCACTGTTTGCATTTAGCTGACAGGCACAGCGAAACATTGAATTGTTTAGAGTTTCGCTATCTATCTATCTCACTCTCTCACAATAACTCAAAGGAAATGGCCGGAAAATTATCAAAAAACAGCAAATTGACTCTTTTTGAAAAAGCAGACAAAATTCTGCTGATTAACGAGGTGGAAAAGAGGCCAATATTTGTATTTTTTCATTAATTTAGAGGGAGAATCCACGTAAAAAGTTCTAAGGCGATGGGTTCACTCATACGCGCTGTGCCGTCGCATATTTCTCCTATATTAACTATAATTTACATTTTCATTGCCTATTATCTCCTCTTTTTATCAAAATCAGTTCTGCATGTTCATATTTAAAATAAACCGCTGTTGACGCATAGAGTTACCATTCAATTTTATGTTATTTTTTCGTGTTGCATTGGCAACTCTGGCTTTACGCTCGTCGACAGCGAAATATTGAGAATTTTCCGCCGCTAAAAATTTATCTCACGTCGGTACTAGGCTTAAATTTTATTGCAATTTCTAGATTTTTTCAAAGGCTAGTTTAGCGTTTTTTATTACACAAAGAGTTGGCAGCACAGGTTGTGCTAAATGCAGTGCCGTCTGATAACGATAGCCGATAGACTTTGGTATTTTGTTGCAAAGGCAGTTTCAGCCTACATTTAAATAAAATATTGTTCAATTAATGGATAAACTAATGGCCTGCACAAACTAGGCAGCACAACTGTTAACTGCTGCCACGTGTTCGCTGAGAAAGTCTAGTGGGCCACCTGAAAAGCCAATCAAGAGTAAAGAAGCTGCAATAACAATACCGAAAGCAACAACAACAGCAATAGCAACAACAACAACAACATTTGACATGTGCAACGTTGCATGCAGAACAAACAATGTAAACAACTTGCGGGCCACAGCGAGTTCAGTTCGGTTAATGATGCTGCTGCCTCTGGTGATTGCCTGTGCTCTGCTGCCCGTGGCACTTGCCGAGCCCCTCAAGGTCGTCTATGCGGTGAACGCGGGGGGCGGGGAGCACACGGACCAGAATGGGATCAACTACGAGGCGGATCCACTGAACGTGGGCATTTCCTCGGACTATGGCAAGCACCTGCTCATGATCGGACGCGTTCAGGAGCAGGACGAGGCTCTCTATCGCACGGAGCGCTATCATACGACGACATTTGGCTACGATTTTCCCGCTGACGGCGACGGCGACTACGCGCTGATCATGAAGTTCTGCGAGGTTTACTTCGATGCGCCCAATCGCAAGGTGTTCGATGTGCTGCTCAATCGCAGGCACACCGTGGTCAAGCAGCTGGACATTTACAACCAGGTGGGACGCGGTTCGGCCCACGATGAGGTGATCTACTTTAAGATCATCAATGGCCGGCTGCACTACGAGTACGAGGGCGAGATCGAGACCTCGGATGTGCGCAACGGGCACTTGCGTCTGGACTTTATCAAGGGTGCCCTGGATAATCCCAAGATCAATGCCTTTGCCCTGCTCAAGGGGGACGTGACGCAGCTGCCGCGTCTCCACAACACGGAGGCCAGCGAACGACGCGCCGAGCCGGAGGAGGAGGACAAGCCACGGGCAGCGCGTCCACGTGACAATCAGCAGCATCAGGAGCGCATTGTGCGCTACAACGAGCGACAGGCGCAACGCGGCTACGACGAGGACGAAGAAGATGAGGATGACTACGATGTGGAGGAGGGGGAACAGCAGCAGCAGGAACCACACGCTGACCAATTGCCAGAAGTCCAACAGCAACAACCACAGCAGCAACAACAACAGCAATCGCCACAGAGCTCGAAACGCACACGGAGTGGACCACGTCAGCCGAATCCGTATTCCATGGATGATTCATCGATACTGATGCCGGTCTTCATTGCGATTGGAGCATTCATCCCACTGCTGTTCTGCCTGTGCAAGCTCTGATCCCCATGGGATCAATTGGGCTCGTGTTGATTTTTTGTGATTTTTATAAAAGACTTAATTGTATAATTATCGTTTAGTTAGGCATACAATCGTTCTTTGTTTTTGGCCACCACACAAAAACGCACAAATCTCTCTCTCTCTCTAGTTACATTATATACTACATATATATAACCATATATATATACACATTTGTTTAGTCTAATTATGTGTTCCTTTCTTGGATTCAGACTTACCGCCCGCCAGGCTCGTTTACTTAATCTTACAATGCACTCAATTTAATTATTTGATTATGATTTTTTATAATTTTGGGTTCTTAATTTATTTTCAACTTCGAAAACTTTGTAATTTGTAAGGCAGTTTTTTGGCAGAGCGCTTAAATCTGTTAATTTCATTTATGAAACGATATGAAAATAAACCTTGTTTGTTATTTACAAATTTACTCTTTGTGTACCTAAATAATTTCCACAGTGACTAGAATATCGACTGGGATTTAACAATTTAAATTTTAATGTGACAAAATAAGAATCTTAAAGTTGATATTTCCAGCTGTAGATAATGTACTTTGTATCTTTTCGAAATTGGAAGCCGCTTAAAGTGATTATTTATAAAATTTCCAATCTATTCTCAATTAAATATTTGCTATGAACTAATTGAGCTTTGCTTCACTGATTCCCTTAATAAATGAGTTGAATTTTATTTTAAAATTTAATTAATGCTTATCGACCTCAATTAATGAAAGACATTTTGATCACTATGTTTATTTATTTATATTCTACAAAAGTTGTTAAAATATTTAATAAAAGTGGCAAATTTTAAGATGATTTATGAATTGAAAAGAATATTCAAAAATCTAAATTTTTTTAATTACACAAAATTGTTAAAATATTTCCACAGAAAATTATAAATATCTGAAATACTAACTTGGGAATTATTATTGATAGAATCAACTTGGAATCAAATTTTCAAAAATCTCTTCGCTAGTAGTTTTTATGATTTTTTAAAAATTGTTTCATAAGTTACTTTTTTTATGAAATGGAGGAAAAGGGGTTTAAATAGACATTTTTAGCCATTTTAAACAATTTTTTTTGCAGTCACTCTTAGCAATGTTAGAAAAATTTTTTTGCATCCAAACATTTTTTGTTGGAGCCCGGGGAAAAAGTTTAAAAAGTAGACTTTTTTCAAAAATTCGAAATTTTCAATGGGTACTTAATGGGTTAATGAAAGTTTTGTATCATTCAAACGGTTCCTAGGTTTCATACGTTATATCTACGGTCGAATAAATAAAAACTTAAAATAAAACTCCAAAAACCGCTCTGTTTGGTGTCCGGTTTTCTTTGCCCGCTACTGTATATAAATCAAACTGCATATCTTTTCATATTTAAAATTCCCACTGTAAAATGTGTGCTGATAATAATCGCAATAATACGAAGTTCTATTGATAGTTCTACGATCATATAACTATGATAATATATTGATTGCATATTTATGTATATCTCTTTTCCACATTCCATTTAAAAAGTCGATTACATTGTTACTCGGGTTCAAGTTCACTGCAGTTTTTTTTTCTTCACTTATACAGCGGCATATTGAGAAGAAACTTGTTTATATGCGAGTTCCAAGCACACGTTCAGCGATTACGTGATGTTCGTCAAGTGTATGTTCAATCCGGGGACTATGGCCGTCATTTGTATGCAGCTGTCGCAGCGGAAAGTCAACAAATTCAATATAAATTAATTAATAAAGAACTTTTTATTGATAGATAAGGTTTGGGAATAGACTTTGAGGACTGACAGAAACCAGATTGGTAGCTCATATTTACAGAGGCTATAAAAAGCAAAGTTTAAAGTATAATATAAAATTGTATCAAAATGTCTACTAAAAGTCTAAAATGCACTTAACAAACAAGTTTTGAAGGGATTAGACTGTTACAAAACTATACAAAATGCGTTCTAAATCAAAATATATAAAAATGCACAAATTAACTATAATGCTAGTTATATATAATAAAAAGTGCAATACTCGGATGTGCAATCCAAACTTAATTGTAGTTCAAGAGTCGCTTACAAATTAATTAACAGCATAATTGGGCAAAATAAGGAAAGAAATCAATTCTTAGCCTTAAAATCGAATCTCGTTGCGCTGCAGCTGCTCGTAGGCTGTGGGCGTGAGCAGCTCGTAGCGTCCTTTGGGCGTTTGATAGTACAGTGCGTCCTTGACCAGATTGGGATCGTAGCCCTCCTTTTGCAGGTCCACCTTGCGCAGCTTGAATGTGCCCGTCAGATCCACCTTGGTGAGAAGTCGCAGTATTTGTGGACGCGCATATGCGGGCAGAACTTTGGCAAGATTCACGGCAAATGCATCCAAGTCGAGTTCCCCGTGTGGATCATAGATGGCGGCCATGCCGGCGCGTCCTTCGGTGTGCGGTATGGTGACGCCATAGACCACGGTATCCTTGTAGCCAGCCACATTGCTGACCTGCGCCTCCACCTCGCTAGTGGACACATTTTCGCCCTTCCAACGGAATGTGTCACCCGTGCGATCCTTAAAGTACAAATAGCCCTTCTCGTCGGCCACCAACAGATCGCCGGATAAAAATGCCATATCGCCGTGCTTGAACACATCCTTAACGATCTTCTTGGCCGACGCCTTGGCATCCACATAGCCCAGAAATTCGCGTGATGGATTCCCCTTCACGATCTTGCCAATAAAGACGCCCGGTTCGTTGGGTTCGCACAATTCGCAGAGGCCATTCTTGTTCCTGATGGGCTCCCCAGTATCGGGATCAGCGCGTATAATCGAAATCGGATAGACTTTGGGTAATATGCGGGACACAAAGCCAATAGCGCCCACAGTATTGTCATGGTTCATAATATTCGCATTGCCCTCGGTGGCGCCATAGAATTCACCCACTTTGGCAATGTTGAAACGCTCCACGAACTGCGGCCAAATCTGTGGACGCAATCCATTGCCATACACCAGACGCACGCGATGCGCACGATCATGGGTGGAGGGTTTGGTGGCCAGAATATAGCGCGCCATTTCACCAATGTATTGACCAACCTGCGGAAAAGATAAATGTTTTGAGATTTCCATATTTTAAGTTGATTTATATTTAACTCACAGTTGCATTAAACTTGGCACAATCCGCAAAATAGTTGGAGGCCGAGAACTTCTTCCTGATGGACACTGTGGAGCCAAAGAGCACGGATTGACCCATGCACATGATGCCGCCAGCGGTATGATATAGCGGCAAGGGCGTATAAAATATATCATCATCCTTGAAGCCCATCGTATAGTGGATGCCAGCGGCAATGAACAAGTAACTGCAAGGCGGAAAAGGATTTTTTATTATAAAGGCTTTCGTTAAATTTCATTGAATCGCAGTCTATGAAGGTCTTTGTTATTATTTGCTAAGCTACTGTTACAAAAAATATAAAAAAAACTCTATACGGGTAAAAGTCTAGTGACGAAAACATTTCTATGCCCCAAAGTTTCTGATATCCAATTTTGTGACGAACAATATTAAATGTAACATACAAATTATTTATAAAAGGTCCCAGCTCTTCAAAACTAATAAAAATTATTATTATTTTTTTTTTAATTAAGAGAGCTGTTTAAACTGTAGTCCATAATTATAGGCATTTGAATTTGATAGCAATTGGTCCGCATAACGTTAAAATCAATTATTTAAAACGATACAATCAAGCATAGAAATAATAGTAATTAAACGCCGTATTTAAAAAAAATACTATTAGTTTTACATCACTGTATCACTGCGGACGACAGTCCGCGCTAGTGACGAAAGCAGCACGTAGAGTGCAAAAGGCAAGACAGGAAGAATGGAAAATTTGCTATGACTGTCCGATCAGGTCGAGTAATATACCGATCAAAAGGTATAGTTTTAACTGACAAATGTGAAAAATGAGATGAAAAGTCAGTCTGTCTGTTTGTTTGTATCGAAGCTTAATAGGGTAAATAAGACTTGTTCCCGATCAAAAATCTAACTTTTATTCTTCTAATTCGCTAAAATTGAAAACCCCACAGTATCCAAACAATAGAAGCTACAGATATGATCGATATATATTAGAAAGGTATTTTTAAAGGCTCTTAGGCATGCCTAATTTCCCAAAATTTCTGATTCAATTCAATAATATTAAGTTTTACATATAAATTATTCAAACAAATTTTTTTTTTTATCATTCAGCACTCCGCAAAAAAGTAATATTTATGAAGTATGAAGGATTTAGCGCAATGTGCAGAGTAACAAAAATGTAAAACTTAATATTATTCGTCACAAAATTGGATATCAGAAATATTGGGGCATGAAAATGTTTTCGTCACTAGACTTTTACCTGGTTTTTTTTTATAAGATATGTGTGCTCGTCCATAAAATGTTTAGGTAAACAAAACTTATTGAAAACATTTTACAAATGGTTCCGATAGCGCTTGAACTTGATAGTAATTAACTGATAGAATTAGAGTCAAAATATTCCCAAAATTTTGTTATTCGTCGATTAGTATTTCTAGAAGACACACGATGTGGTCTCTGTTTGTATTTTTATTGCTATCCAGTGAAGTATATTTGGAAACTATCAATCGTATAACGAACATCAGGTGTGATGTGTTAGATCCTTCCTATTGCACCTATAAAGAATGTCGTCTGAAGCTGTTGGGTCGCGGTATTATTGGCTTAAATGTCCACGCTATTCTTTTGAAAGGACCATTCAAGAATGCTAAAGTATGTGCACATAAAATCATGATTTTAACCGAATCGTATTACTTATAGATTTCGAAATTTCAGGTGAATCTCAGCCTTTTTCGTAAATTCAATGGATTTCACCCATTTATGTTCAATGCCACTTATGATTTTTGCAAGATTATGGAAAAACCCCTAAGGAAATATCCTTTGGTAAAATCGTGGCCAGTTGGTTTTCAAAAGACTCGAATGTGAATCACTCTTGTCCATATGAGGTAAGCTAAGAACTTTAGGAATAACAAGATTTTAAATGAATTATTAATATTTCAGAAGGAAATAGTTATAAAGGAAATGGTGGTGACGGAAGAATTATTTCGATTCTTGCCTTTGCCTTCCGGCGAGTACCAATTGCAGCTTACGGCGGCTACGGATGGTCAGTGGAAAACAAGAGTTTATGCAAATTTTATGCGAAAGGAGGAATTATTGAAAAATTGATATTAATGAATTTTAATACCCGTTACTTAAGAAATAAGTAAAAGGGGATATTGTATTCGTTGCAATGTATGTAACAGGGGGAAGGAAGCATCTCCGACCCTATAAAGTATATATATTCTTGATCAGCATCAACAGCCGAGTCGATATAGCCATGTCCGTCCGACCGTGTGAGCGCCTAGATCTCAGAGACTATAAAATCTAAAGCAACCAAATTTGGCACACAGACTTCTATAAATTCCCACGCAGATCAAATTTTTGCCACGCTCCTTCCCGCCTCCGTAAATCGCGAAAAGCCACCACACGCACAGTTTTCAAGATATTAGGATTTTTTTTACTAATTAACGTTAACTACTATTATTACCTATCATCCTTCTAAATCGTAACAAGATCGGACAAATAGAGAGGTGGTAATGGCTGATTAAAACTTTTAAGCAATGCATGTGCCTAAAAGCATGCAATAAAAAATATTTTTTCAATTCATTTAAATAAGTAACGGGTATCCTATAGTCTGGAGTTCGACTATAGCCTTTCCCACTTGTTCTGTTATTTTTCTAAATAATAAGTATTTTAAGGAAGTATTCAAGTCTAGAATTAAGATTTGAGTTTTCGGACTACCCAAAAAGCAAGAAGGTGCTAATTTTCGAGAGTCCACTGTAGGATATACATAATAATATATATGGTATCTATTTATGTATCTTTAACTACAATTCTAATATTTTTTGATAAATGTATTTTTTCTGCGCTTTGACACATTTTGTATCTTTATTACAAATGCACATTTGTTATGCAATGCTTAAAAGTTTTAAAGAGTTGTAATTAAAATTCAAATGAATGAATCTTTATTACAAATGCACATTTGTTAGGCAATGTTTAATAGTTTTAAAGAGTTGTAATTAAAATTCAAACGAACGAAAGAAACTTCTATTCACGCTATTTACAGCTCCATAAAATACTTGAAAGAGACTGTAAAGCATAAAAGTAATGACTTAATGGGCCAATGACTTACCGTGAATGGGAGATAACCGCTGCTTTGGGCAGACCCGTTGTGCCCGATGTGTAGATATAGACGAGCTTGTCATGATGGGCGACTTGAGTCTTGCCGGGATTCTGAGCGCTGGCGGCGGATAGAAGTGTATTTAGATTCTTGGCCTGCTTGACGGCCTCCGATTGAGTGTTGTTGTTTTCGTTGTTGTACTGGAAGAGCGCGAGATTGGCGGGCAAATCTTTGATCACGTCTGCGACAGCTTCAATGAAATCCTCGCCATAGATCAGGGCCGTGCAATGGGCAACCGTGATGCTGTGCAGCAGCGACGGGCCACGAAGA
This sequence comes from Drosophila subquinaria, assembly GCA_037043405.1. NCBI lineage: Eukaryota > Metazoa > Arthropoda > Insecta > Diptera > Drosophilidae > Drosophila > Drosophila subquinaria. The sequence continues at coordinate 75,724 of JBAMBL010001632.1, forward strand.
TTCGTATTGATCAGCGGCGTGATGACACCAATTTTGGACAGACCCAACCAGGTGGCCACATATTCCGCCCGATTCTCCAGCAGCAGAGCGACAACGTCGCCCTTTTGATAGCCCTGCGCTTGGAGTACATTCGCCACCCGATTGGCGTGTTCGTTCACCTGACGGAACGTCCATTTCTGGGTCTCACTCATCACAGCCACTTTATCCGGATGGGCACGAACATTCCGCTCGAAGACATCGGCAACCGTATAGTTGAGGCGTTCGTGCTTTTTCGTGTATCGCAACAGTTTTCCATAGGCCCACAGAGCACTACATGGGTTAATCGAAAAAGAAACATTTCAGATTAGTGATAAGCTCAACATACAACTTATATTATCAATCGATCTGCTTTGAGTTGCGTGTGTTTTATGGCCGATTATTGTGCAAAACAAACCAAAATAGCATTAAAAAAGTGGAGCACTCACGGCATAGTCCGTGTCCCAGATAAGGCTTAAAATAAAACTGAAACTAGCATTTCAAAAGGGGGCAAACTGCAATGAAATGTGCCTGGGAAAGAGTATCGTATTTCGGTGCAACTTTAGATTATGTAAAATAGAAGAGAGTTCAGTTTTCCCATATTCATTGTATATTTAAAGGCCAATTTAAGTTGCAACGTAACTTACTTCTGTTTTCTTTTTAAAATTAAACTCAAATCTTTTCATACGAAATTGAACAATAGCATTATAAATATTTGGAAGATGGATGAAGAAAGACTGGTAGCTAAAAACTTAATAAATTTAAGAAAATATTTAAATTGACTTTTCTGAAGTTTCTTAAGTACTTTTGATTATATACAGTTATGGTAATAATAATAGAAACAACATTTATTTTGACGCTAAAAATTACTATTTTAACCCATTTTTTCTCCTTTTCATACAAAAAGTGGCTTTTAAGCAATTTGCGAAGAGATTTTTGAAAAAAATTTTGCAGTCACTATGAGAATAGTTTGGAGAAACTTTTTGCATTAAAACATTTTTGTTTAAGCCCAAGTTTCAAAGTAGACTTTTACAAAAATTCTAAATATTTGATTGGTATTTAATTTTAATAAACAACGGAATATGATCTTCATGTTTGATTGTAATGTTAAAATAACTGTCGTTTCTATTATTATTTCCATAGCTGCAAGTGAATATAAATATATTGTAAGCTTCTTCTAGAAATAATACATTTTTATTAAAAACAACTTTCAAAGATTTCAATTTCCGAAGAGCCGGTCTAAAAATCAAATATATGCAATTCCGCATTTATTTTCTTAAAGAAAATCAAATGAAAAGCCGATTAGAAAGCTTAAAGAAAGCATTTATAGAGCATATCGAAAGTTAATTAACTTAATGCTTCGAATTTATGGTCGGCCTCCAGTTGGTACCAATTTTTTTTTGGAGAGTTTCAAGTGCTGCACTAAATGACATCAATTGAAAAAATATATATGTACATATATAAACTTTAATCTTTAGAGTTTTTTTTTTTTTGCAGCAAACTCGAATTTGCTGTGCACTTAAAAGTACTTTGCACTTGATGGAGAGTATAGCATAGTTGATAAGATTACTTAAACAAGTTGAGGGGATTATTTTCCCTAGCGACATGCTTGAAATGTACAAGTATTTAGCTTTTATAATTACATTCTAGAAGGGAAAAAAATTCAAGAGTTTAAAATATGCCAAGAATCGAACGGCGATTAGAGTGAAAAAGTAAGAAACAGCAACAACTTGGAATTGACATGCTAATATCAGGTATACTATACTATGTTTATTTATATGAATTTATTTGTTGAGCCGATCGTTGCTTCAACATTTGCACTTTGCGCCATGTGAGAACTGCGATACAGAGTCCACAAGGTCAACAAGAAACAACGCATAGCAAATGTCCGATCTTAAGAATCTTGTTAATGTTTCAAAACAACGAGCTGACCTTGTTTGTTGAAACTCGATTTTACTCCATACCATAAAAACGTATTTTGCCGACTTCATGCAATTTTTGAGTGATCAAATTTTGGAATCCGACCCAATGCCAAGCAAGACATTGACAGTATGTATACATATAATGCATATATGTATCATTAATATATTTAATTAAGCTTGCAATTAAAATATGCCCTTAGAATAAAAATTTGAAGTAGACAGAAATCTTGATTGTGCACTACTTGTCTATAAAATAGCACAGAATTAATATGATTGTACAAAAGTAAAAGTACAAAGGTTGATTCAACTTGTTGAAATATTGTATACACGTTTTACAGTTTTATATAAGATAGTTTATTTTAAATTAGCTTTTCAAATTTCTGGTTTCTCTTATAATTTAATAGTTATAATAATTTTTTTCTATAAACAATTAATCAGGCTTGTTCCGAATTGCGATCGTTTTTAAAAAGAAACGAAAACGAACGTTTTACTATTAGCTGTTCCCAATTCCGACCGAAGTGGACTTGTTTTTACTTTTCGAACTCGGTTTCGAAAATTCATTTCAAGTATTTAAGGTTGAATATAGCAGATAGAAGGTATATTATATTAAGACTTCGTTGATCAAGCTTTGATATTCAATTGAAGCAACTTTAGAAGATTTCGATTTCGAGAGTAGGTATTGATAACAACAGCTCGGTTTTGTTTTTTATAAACTATTTTTAAAAAATACTTCAACTGCTCAAACTTGAATTATTGATGTTAATCGATTCTAAAAATGTTCGACAATTTTATAATTTTCAGTTTATAATTTTAGGTATTCTAATGGCATTTACTTTTAAATCCGGTGACTCTACAGCACACGTTTTGAAAGTCAATAATTCGAAACAGACTCGAATATGTAGTTTTGAATGAAAATCGATGATAGTGCTAAGAAAAAAGCTCAATATCTTCTATAATCTATGGTCAACAATTTATTTCTTGCGTTTCAGCAATTTTGAAATATGTGTCAAGCGGAAATTTCCATAGATCAGTGCCCTCACGTACAGCTTACAGTGGCATTTATAATTGCCATTTACATTGAATTAGTGTTATGTGGGCTCTTCTGATCGCTTTGGCAACCCTAGCTCAAGAGAAACAACAACGAAAAGTGCTACTTCCGCAATTTTAATTGAATTCAAATACAAAGAAAAAAACAAAAAACTAAAGTCGGTATATGACGACGTTTTCAGTTGATCGGAGCTTTGTCCGTAAACTGTGCCATAGTCTCGGCCAACCCCCCGATCCCTCAACTTCCCCCTGCTCAACAACTACAGCTCTGCTTCTTCCGCCTGACGCAAAGAGCGGGAAAGAGAGAGAGAGAGAGAAACTAAAAATAAAATTAGTATGCGCTGGATGGTCTCTTCACGCATTATCACATGGATTTCGTTGGATAAAAGTGAATTTGATTTTTCAAAGTTTGTTTTGGTTACTTTAGCCACCTACTGGCATCGTTTGAAGGCGACCTTGAACCTGAGCAAGTCAATGACTGGCCATAAAAAATGAGTACGATAAAAAAATATTGAACACAAAAAATGCGTAACTGATATGACACATTCGTTCCATATGTTTTGTTTACATTGCAATTAATATGATAGGAAAAGTAAAAGCTGCGAGAAGTTATATGAAGAAAAATCATAAAAGAGAAAACTTTATACAGCAATTTTCTCAAATTTATACATATTAATGTAGTTGCTGCTGCTGCAGATGGTCGACCCAAATTGTAGGCACAAAACGAGTTTTTCTATGACTTTCAGCTGGGTACAATGGGCACCGCAGACTCTGATCTTTGGCGGTTAACAGTATAGCAAGTAATTATTTTGACAAATAAAAAAAAAATTGGAAATAATGAGAATCATTGTATTTAACTATTTTTGAAAATAAACAGATAAGTGTAGTTTTTTTCTTTGTCAAAATAATTACTAGACATACTGTAGACAGTGGAAAGGGGAAACACCTCGGTGTCGGTGTGTTGGGGATCGTCAATGGATTTACAAAAGAAAATGATAATTGTATTGAAATGCACACCACTTGCGGTATTGTAAACTAATCAGCGCTCAACGCCACAGATAGAAATGTGAACGAAACGAAACTCACGTTAAATCTCGTTTGGCTGTTGCTCCCGCGATGTAGAACCAGCGCCAAGACCTTGTTAGCAGCAACGCGACAAGCGCGGCGATTACCGCAAAAAACCAACCCATTGTGTGGAGCGTGTAGACGACGCAGGCGAATGCCAAAGCGAATGCGACTGTCGCGCAAAAATAACGAAATACGACTAAAAATCGGTCGCGGCGTTGTCGCTTGCGTTGTTGTAGTGATCGATAGCTAAGCGATAACGATTGCCGATGGTGGTGATCAGCTGAGGCGGCCGCAGCACTGCGCAGCTGTGCGCATTTTGCGTTGCCAGATCGTTCGGATATATTAATTAAATTTATTATTTTACAATCATGCAAATTTTACTTACGTCGGTGCTGTAAAGCGCGCAGTTATCAATATTAATAATCACGTTGTTGCTTACATTGTTATCCAGTAAGCTGTTGTGCTGTTAATAATTGTTATTTAAGGTCAGTTTTTTATATGCTTATGTTATTTTAAATAATTAAAAAAATAAGTTTGGTTCAGAAGATCGCTCACGGAATCAGTAATTGTTATCGACGCTGCCAGATCATTAAAGTACTGTTGAAGTGGCAGCTCACACATATGTTAGCTTTTAAAAGCTGTTTCTATTGTTTTGATTTGCCAGTTATTGACTTTTGCATTGATTTGCAATTTTGCAGTGTTTGTCAACAAACAAATGCAATACTTACAGTTAATTCCCGCCTTTTTTGATTGCTGCTGTAATTGTTATATCGCAAGCGCTGATAACGCGATTCGTTGCTTTGTCACAAAAATCCATTGAATACGTAAAAGGGCAGAAATTGTCGGCGGAAACGCACAACCTTGCGAAATAGCATTTTCTTTGGTTTAACGTGTTGTGTTGGCAACCCCGTAACGATATTAAAGAATAATAACAAATTTTACTCAACAGCTGCAACGTTTGTTTTGTTTTATAACTACTTCTGCTCCTAAGCTTTTAAGCTGTGAATGTTGAGCTTTTACTGAGCTGGTTCATTTTGCGTGAGCCAGATTGATTCATTTCTAATCGATAGTTTCACAGGTGTACGTCAATCAATTATCGATAGTTTTTTCTTAGTTATTTAAATTGGCGCCAATTCTATTCCTCGAAACCTATCGATTATTGTAGGCAGCTGCCCGCGTCAGCTGTTTGCTGTAAAAAAAGTGGCAAGGCCGTCAGCAAGCCAAAGCCGTGTCAACAACGAAATAAAATATAACGATTTATAGTTCTGGTTTTTGTAGATTTGCAACTCAAAGCAGCCGCGCGATGAAAATATTATGCGAGGTGCAAGTGGTAAATCGTACAACGCAGGCAAATCGTACACCGAGAGCTGTTAAGTCGACACTGGCCATTGGCTATAAACAAAGTGCGGGACTCCAACGGGACTCCAATGGCAACACCAAAAAGGAGCTGGAAATGGTGCTGTTCACGCCGCAAGTGAAGGCAGGGACGCGGTACAAGGTGCGCGACAACATACACTGCGTCCACACCAAGTTCGTGCTGGACGGCAAGACTACCATTGGCTTCAAGCAGCCCGCCGAGAATTTGTTAATCAAATGTGATCCCATACAACTGAAGGGCTTCCTGCAGACCCTCAAGCTGGGCATGGAGGGCAAGGACGCCATCAATCTGAGACTGAACATTGCCTCGGCAACGGCCATATCACAAAAGTCGCAGCCGCAGCAGCGCATGACCATCAACAAACGCAGCGAATATCCCATCAAAGGATTTCCGCGCACTCTCAAATCGCTGACCATCAACAACATACAGCTGATGAAGCTGAGCTTCGAGATCTGCACACTGCGTAATCTCACCTCGTTGGATGTCAGCGGTAACAAGCTCACAAAGGTGGCTAACAATGTTATTCATTTACATTTGTCAGATATTTTCATAAACTGTTTTTACACTCCCAAAGATTCCTACTGAATTGGGTCAATTGACATTGACCACGCTGCATTTGAGCGGCAACTCCTTGGGCGAACTCAACGACTGGTGCTGGCTGCGTGGCAGCAAGCTGAGTGAGTCGCTTTGCGATCTGGACTTGTCGGCCAACGGACTCAGTTACTTTCCACCTGCTTTGGTCAGATACGAGCGTCTGGTCACGCTCAATCTCAACCACAATAATCTACGTCACCTGCCATTCGCCATACGTCGCCTACAGAAGCTGCGTTCGCTGCATGTGTCCAGCAATAAATTGGAATCCTTGCCCGCTGCCATTGAAGATCTGCACATTGATTTGCTGGACGTTTGGGGCAACTGCTTTAAGGGCTTCAATGTGGAGGCAGCTCAAAAACAGGTGCAGCGCACTACGGCAGCACACACACCCGCTCCGCTTTGGCTGCAAGCGGCCCGAGTTGTCTCCAACCACAAGTTGCCCTATTCGGCGAGCACATTGCCTGCCATACTCATTGAACTCATCTCGGAGGCGCCCAAGTGCCTGTGTGGCAAATTGTGCTATGCTCTGGAATCGCAGGATCTGTTGAAGCGCGTGACGCAGCCGAAGTTTACTCATATCAAGAATCTGACCTACAGTCGCGAGCAAATGATATATTCCGATGTGATCATCTGTGGACCCAATTGCTGTGCCTATCAGCAGTTGAAGGCTCTCTTTAGTATTCTAATTTCTTGAGAATGATTACTACCATTTGTTTGCTTTAGTTTGATGTATTTTATTGCCGTTCCTTGTCAAAAAACATACACTTTGTATTGCTTCGGTATTGAAATTATAGTTTTACTCGATCATCGTTTTCTATATAGCCTTGCAATGGCTCTAATTTGAATAGTTGTTTCCTAAGAGTTTCAACAATTAATTTCATTCCAATATTGATAAAAATTTAGTTTGTGAATTTAATATTTTTTAACTTATTACAGAATACGACTGATACTAAACACTTGTTAAGCTTATAATGCCAATAAAAACGAATTTAAAAATGATATACAAAAATATGCAAACTGTTGAGCTTATAAATCAGGGACCAAAAATATATTTAACAAAAAAGAATACATTTATTTTCAGTTATAAAAACATAATTTTTATTTAAAAGTCATAAGACATTTTAATTTTGAAAATTTGTATGTTATTTAATTAAAGAACTCAAAATTCTTATATAAAATTGTTGAGTTCTAAGTGGTTTGTCGTGTTGGAGATATGCTGTTGATGCTGCTGTTGGGCAGGGGAAGAGTCGGGAGTATTGTTCTTGTTAATAAGCAAACCCCTCGCTACACTTCACAACTGTGCAATGATTACTTTCCATTTTGGGGCTTTGATAAGAAGAAAATCTCTTGGGCCGAGTGTAATCAAATTTTGTAGCATACTTTGCGGCTGCATTGAAAGCAGCTGCGAAAAGGACTTTCGAATTGGGCTTTACTTTCACATACGCATAAAGACATTTACACGCACAACCACGAACTGTTACCCCCCTCGTATCCCCCTCCCCTTTGGGCCGCATCGCTTACTTTGTTTTCATATAACATTTGCTCGTTGTTTTTATTATTAAAAGCTTCGTGCGTATGTGACTTGCATAAATGCCACGATGAGCATGAGTTTTTATCAGTGCTCAACTGACACCTAAACAGCCCCCTTATGCCCACCTCCCCCTTCCCACACACACAGAATAAAAGTCCTTGGTGCTATCATTTCTTTACCATTTTATTTTCAGCTTTATCAAATCAAAACTCCGAAGCGCTGCCACTTTTTTAAATAAGCATAAACAGTGACAGTCTCCTGATTCCCCTCTCCCTCCCCCCAAAAAGTCTCCACGTTCAACCATTTGGCAAAAACTTAATGTGCAGCTGGGGAATAAGGTCGAAAAGAAAGAGAAATAAGCAAAAGAAGGCTAAGGATGAGCCATGACTTGTGGCCAACTGGAAGTTGGCCTAACTATAAAAATGTTTATCAGCATGTGAGCGAAAGGGCCAAAGGGGGCGGAGCGGAGGAGGGGGCGGAGTAGCTACTATGCCTAAGCAGCACAAATCCAATTTTGAGCAGCGTTTAAGTGTCGTGACTGCGTCTGTGCCACTTCCTGTGCCAACATCTCGGCTTCTGTGTCCTTCCACTTCACGCCAAACAAAGTTAAATGTCATGTGTGTGTGTATGTGTGGGTGCTTGCTAGTGTGTGTGTGTACATGTTTGTCTAAGCCCTGTCCTGGCTATGACATTGCCAGTTTTCGGTTGCCAGCGTGTGCGCTTGTGTTGGCAAATATTTAACTTGATTTCACATTTGCTTTTCTGATTTGCCGCTCATTTTCTTAAACTGCGCCTAAAAGGCTGCAACACAAAATGTTAAAGGCGTAAGCAAATGATAAAATAAATGTGTTGACTTTAAAAAGTAAATTAAAATTTTATAACTAATACGTTTATTTAATTTAAGTTTATGTTTATTTGAAAAATTAAATTAAATTAAAGTGCATAATTTATTTATACATGTATTTTCAAATAAAGACTGCAACACAAAATATTGCAATAATAAATATATTTAATCTACAAATTAAATTAAAACTAAACAAGTAATATCTAATTTTAATTTAAAATTGGTAAAAATATTATAAAAGTTAAATTTTAATAAATATTCAGATATATTCCCAAATGTTATACATATATAAAGTTCATATTATTAGAAAAAAATGATTTTTAATTGGATTTAACTTTATAAATTTTCTTAATAAAAAGGTTTTCAAATATTTTCAAGCAAAAGAAAAGAACAGCATACTTTTAGAAAAGTACGTTGCTCGCCGAATTTGGAAATTTATTTTTATTGGATGAAAATGTTATATTTTTGAATAATATATAGACTTCATTTATTAATAGACATAAAAATAAAAGGAAAATAGCATGAAAATTCTTTTATAGACTCGGAGTTTTCCCCCCAACCAAATTGTCTGACTGTCTTTAATAAAATAAAAACACAACCCCCAATAATTTGCACAACACAAACTTGCGTCGTCGTCGTTTTCCCCCCGCCAAACACGTAAAACAAAAAGATGCCAAGTCAGCTGCGTCTAATGGGTGGGAAGGAGAGGAAGTGCTGGGGGGTTGGGGGTGTATATGAGATATTGGTGGGGTCTGTTTCGGACTACCATAAAGCGCGCTTCAAAGGCAGTAAAAACTCCATTAACTGTCATCAAAAATGCATTTCACATGCAGCAAATGGGACAGGAAAGCGACCATCAAATAGAATAGAATGAAATGGCGCAAATCAAAACACATCGAATAAATCAAAGAGCCCAGGAGAGAGCACAAAAAAAGAGAGGGAACGAAAAAAATTTAGTAACTCCGATGGGTAACGATGGGCAAACATTTTTATGGCTAATCAACGCAGCAACCATGGAAAAAGAGACACAGGAGAAAAGGCAGCGGAATCCCTTCGAGTCTGGCCACATTTTTATGCATGCCCAGAGCACAAATTAACTTTCCAATTGATAGAAGGGGGCAGTGGGAGGCATTGTCACTCCCAACGCATTACAAGCCAGCTTCACTGTGGCATTAAATTTATCCCCAATTTGCGTGCAGCGAGCCAACATTTTATGCCATGGTCGTTGGGGGGGGCGACTCTGTCGCTCCACTTTGGCTTATCAAATTTTATTAGCAGGCCAGCAAATTGTTGCAAGACGACAAATAACTTAAAGGGGGCGAGGCGCGAGGGGGCGTCTAAGTTATGAGCCACCCCCAACAAGCTGGAAAATGCAGTCAAGTTGGCAGCTTACCCAAGGTACGCGTATGATTTGTCACCGCTATCAATTTCTAAGCATTTTAGCCGAAAAACCAACCCCCTGTTTGAACCTGGCCAGTAGTCTCGCCCGATTATTGTTGGCACAAAGCTAGAAAAACGACCGGAAAAGTGCAAACACACGCGAAACTGTCGTCGACTTTGTTGGCCTAAGCAATCGGGTCTATTGGGATACCAAACCCATTCCCAACTCCATTCCCATCCCATTCCCATCTCCCTCTCCATTCAATCCCCATCCTAGATACCAGTTTTTGGGGGCTTGGTCTCGACGCGTGCACGAATCCAATAAAAACGTTTTGATAGGCTTATGACCGGGTTTTTTTATGTTGCCACACCAGTTGCAATCACCAGGGGGGAACTGTATGTAACTCTCCCTCTGTCTGCGATACATTTGTCTTGATATTATTTCAAATTTACTTGCTAACTGTTACAGCAAATTGTGATAAGAAGGCGCTAAAAATCGATAAACTCGCTTTAAGGGATTTAAAGGCTTAACGTAAGGTAAAAGCAAATGCTTTGACATAAAAGACTTGAATCCAATTCTAAAAATACTTCAACTGAGTACAAAAACAGTTCAAAATTCATTCAGGGGTGCCACAGAAATCTCTTTCGCTTGAATTTGACTTAAATTTGTATGAAATTTATGTCAAATTCGAGCTAAAGCGATTCCTGTGGCACCCCTGATTATTTTCAATCTTGATCCAAGTTCTCTCGTACTCGAATTAAGATCTTAAGAGCTTAAAATGTGGGTTCAAAAAATTCTTGAAATAAGTATTGTTGATCTTGATCGAACTTTTCTTGTACTTGAATTAAGATCTTGTGTACTTAAATTGAGAATATAAAATTTTCGAAACTAGTATTGTGGATCTTCATTCAAGCATTTATAGTACTCTTGTACTTGAATTAAGATCTTAATTGAATTAATATTAAAAGATTCTTGAAATAAGTATTGAGGATCTTGATCCAAGTTTTCTTGTAATTGAATTAAGATCTTGTGAACTTAAAATGTCAGTACAAATAAGTATTGTTGATCTTGATCCAAGTGTTATCTCAATTCGAGCACGCATTTTAAAGTTTGCTCCAGAAATCTCTTGCGTCATTTTCTCTGCAAACGCGCCCAAAAGTATGCCATAAAAAAGTAATAAGTAAACGTCTATTCCTATTTAGCCAAATCAAACAGCAAGTGGAAATTCAGTGAGGCGCACTTATGCTGAAAATGATGAACAAATGCCAATATTTTTTTTTATCTCTGTAGTCTTCCTTTTCCCCCTTGCCATTTGTTGCCCCTCATCCACTTGCCACTCAAATCGATGCTGAATCTCTGACCTCCGGCTAAAAATGAACTCAATCGCAAAAAATTGACCAAGAGCAAAGCAAAACAAATCAAACAGAGCAAAACAACTAAAATGCGAATACATTGGCAAAAATCAATTTTCAATTTAAAATTTAGATGCTCCCTTTCCCACCCCCCGTTCATCCACATTCCGCCCTCGTTAAGATAAAAAGTGCGTTGAAGCGTAAAATGTAAATAGAATGGAAAGTTTACCCAACGCAATGAAAATGCTACAGGTTGTCTGAGCCTTCATTGCTGGCGGATAAAGGGGAACAAGGGCCAAGGGAAACCTTCAGTCGATTTCAAAGCCAAATATTGCCGCATAAATCTGGCGAAAAAAAGTTTGTTTTGCGGTCAGTGGAATGGCGAATTTGCTTTGTATATATTGTATTGAATTGTTGGCTCTCTTTTCTGGGGTCTCTTTGATTTTTATCGCTCTTTCGAGTTTCTTTTTTATTTGTATTGTTTTTGGTACTTTTTTTTTATTTTATTGCTGATTTTGTTTGCCTAACCCTCGAGTGTGTTGCATGCATTTCATTAGCATTAGCTGTCTCGATGTATCTTTGAGATACACACGTTTCGGCAAACAAATCAAAACTGTCCAGGAAATTGCTTTTGCCCCAGTCGGCGGTCTTGTATATATTTGCTTATTGTAACTATATTTAAGACTGGGAAATGTTTCAATTTTACGCATAAACTGATTTAATATTAGATACATCAAACACTTTTTATACACTCGCTGCGAGTATTTATATTTTGTTATTAAAAATGTAACACTCTGAAGAATTTCACTTTATTTTAAGGCAGTACAATTTTCCTGCTGTCTGTTAAGGTATTTAGTATTCGTTTATCTTTGTATTTCATTAGCTTCTGTTATTAAAATTTACTTTGATGCATCAACAGAGAGCCAGTTAAATAATAATATTATGACTAATTTAATAACATTTCATTAAATTTAATGCAGCCTAAGACTTGCCTGTTGCCTGCAGAGTCATCCATTAGTAGGGTTAATAAGTTGACGTCCTGGCACAGAAACTGGGAACTGAAGTTCCTGCTGTATTCACTTTCTTCACTTTATTGCCAAGTTCTTGCGAAAATTAATTCATTAGCATTTTATTACTTTGACGTTGTGACGCAGCAGACACCGGAGCCATTGGCGTCTCACTCTCTCCTTGGCCACCTTTCTCCTCCCTCTCTACATTAGTGTTGTCTTTGTTTTCATTTGCCATTACTTTGATGTGTAATTAAATCAATAATCACTTTCGAGTCGTGCATCAGGCAGTTTATTAGCTGATTGAACTTAGACAGAGACATCATCGACAGGTGACACCAGCTGGGAAAATGCCCAGGTAATCTTTGAATTTGTCTTTTAAATATTTTCTCAGGTACAAGCTAGTTGAATTAAATGTAGCACACATTTTATAAAAGAAAAAATAAAGCACACTTTAAATAAGTAAATAAATATACATATTTAGAGGGTATTTCATACGAATTTAAAAAACATGAAAAAAAACCAAGAATTAAATTTTAGGAATCAAAAATTGGGAAAAAACATAAGGAATCATAAGTTAGGAATTTCAAGTAATAAAAATATTCAGAGTACAAAAATTTGAAACAAAAATTGGGAATTTTCGTATTCTATGCAATATATTTCGACATTCGTATATAGAATCTTTAGAGATGATTTTAAGCATGTAAGCTTCAGTTTATTTAATTTACATTTTATCGATTGTCTTAACCTGTGAACTTTATAAAAGCTTTCATCTCACAGTTTTTTACTGAACTTCAAGAAGATATCAAAAATTCAAAAGAAAATTTAAATAGGACTTACATTTGCATTTTATTTAAATAAAACAAATTACAAAAATAAAATTGGAATTAATTTCTATAAATTTAAAATTAAAGTTAAAAAGAAAGTAAATTTTGAGTAAATTCAGTAAATGTAAACAAGAAACAGAGACAAAACATATAAATAAATAAATCAGGGAAATTTCAAGTACTAAAAATGTGTGCTTTGGGAGGACTTGCATTAAAATTTATCCTCATAGCTGAATATCTTCTATAAGCATAAAAATGAATTCAACCCTGTTGGGAATATATGTATACATACATATATACACTGCTTCGCAATTTGAATTTAGAATTGATTCTTAGAATCCTTGACTTGGTCAGAGCAGAATTTACTGTAATTGTTGTGTACGTTTTCATGTGTGTATTGCGTATTTTGATATTTAAATTTTGTTCCATGAAAATAAATTCCTGTTTAAAGGTAATATTTCATGCTTCCTTTTCCTGCTATCCTGTTGTTATCCTGTTATCCTTGTTGAATTCCCGCCGTGTATCGTGTTACAAGGAGCGCGAGAATCCTGTGCCACATTCAGCTGTTGCTTCGACTTGTGTCCCGTCTTAGCCTTATCGGTTGCCTTATCATTGGCCATGCAACAAAAAACAATAAATATTTTATGGCCCTTTTGCTGAGCGCATAAATCTCTTGAAATTGATACTAGCACAAGTGTGTGTGTGTGTGTTGTGTCTTGTGTGTGTGTGTGTTGTGTCTTGTGTGTGTGTGGCAAGCAAAGCAGGAAGAGTCGCAGTTTGCCACATTGACACACTCGCATATTTGCAACATTTCTTCTTTTTTTTTGGCTTGCCCGTGGGAATGTACACATTATCAACCCCCTCCTCTCCACTCCAATCTCACCCTTTCCACCTTTCTCTTTTCCACCTTCCTGCCACCCCTTTTAGCTACCTCAGCTTGCAGGATTTACACATTGATTCTTTGCGGATTTTGGCAGTTGTTGCGTGTTTAGCAGGCTGCGAATTTGGAGTGTGGAGTGACTAATGGTTAGTATTTTGGGCAACACATTAAAGCCATCAGAGCTAAGCTTGTCAGTTGGCTAAGCGTGGTATTCAAGAGAATTTACTTGCCAGACTGATAGCAGTTGATTACACCTGACGTTGCTGGGGTTACTTAGCATTTGGAAGCAAAATGAGAACAGGTAAATATGAGTTAAAGAAAGTAAACACACTAAAGTTAAAAGAGCTCGACTAAAAGATACCCTGTGAGCACACAAATTGATATGAAGAAGAGGGAGAAATATATGATTATTATAAATAAAAATATTATACAATTTATTATTATCGTTTAAACAAGTAAATATAATAATATTTAAAAAAACTGAATATTTAATTGTTTGCCTATAAATTAAATGAAATCCTAAGCTTGTTTTTAGAAATATCAAATGATTCGGAAAATTATAAAATAAATTAATAAAGAAACCCAAAATTTAATTTAAGTGTATATTTTAATTTTTTTTTAATTTTAACATGGTGAAGACAGTTTTGAGAATTTTCTTACAAAGGGTATCCTTTAGTCATGCACACTCGACTGTCAAAACGTGCTCACAACGCACTAAAAAAGTCATCACACATTAACGACAAGACCATAAAATACTGAAAAAATACCGTTGTTACATTTGATGCCCAATTAACGTATTTACCACTTCAAATTTAGCCATGCACAAAATTTGTATGCTTTAAAGGAGAAACAGAGATAGAAAGAGAGAAAGTAAGCGAAAACGAGTGAGAGTGAGAGAGAGGGAGTAAGAGAGCGCCAAAGGCAGAACGTGCCACAAAGCACAAGAGGTTACAGAACAGACTTCTCCACATTCCCCTTTTCCCACCTTTTCATCGCTTTGCCGTGACTTTCCCACAAGAAAACGAAACATTTGTCGCTTGACTGCAGCTTGGAGTTGGGCCGAAGGAGGCAGCCGTCATGAGGAGCTGCACTTCATTAAAAACAAGCAGCAATAGAGACAGTTTAAAGAAATCGAATAGAAAACACCCTGTTTATACTCTTAGAAACACAAATCAAGTATTCTGTGTCAGAAATGCGCCTGTCCCGGAAATTTCTAATTCAAGTATTAAATGCATATTTCAAGTACATTTCTTAATCCCAAAAATATCTATCGATACTTTATTCTAATAAATTCAATAAATGTTGCAAATTTGTTCATAATAATTTGTTGTTGGATGTGCTTTGGCAATATTTTAAGGATAAGCTTTAACTTGGATCGATATATTGGATAAGGTATTAATCGATATCTCACAATTTAACCATATCTGTTAGTTAAAATTATTTTTACCGTCAATAAATTAAGAAAATTTCAGAAAAGATATTTTATATTATTATTATGTTTTCTGTATTTTCTGTAATCTGTAATCCTATTTTCTGTAATCAGAAGAGTTTCTTCCGTTTAAAACAAGTCGACTAAGTTCTTTGACAATATTTTGAAGATAAGCTTTCACTTGGATCGATAATTTGGAAAGGTATTGATCGATATCCCACAATTTAACCGTCAATTAATTTAGAAAGTTTCAGAAAGATATCTTATATTATTTTTATTTTATCCAGACATATTATTTTCTGTAATCTGTAATCCTATTTTCTGTGATCAAAAGAGTTTCTTCCGTTTTATACAGGGTATCAGAGGCTTGCTTAGTGAGAGAACTTTGTCGTTAGGCGACTCATGACTTTTGCAATTACAAAACACAAATGCAAAAAAGACTCTCAAAAACTGAGTGATGTAATGCGCGTAACACGATGCCCTCTCACTCGCTCTCCTTCGCTTTTACTCTCATTCTCTCTCTCCCTCTCTCTCTCTCTCTGTCTGTCTTTGTTATTGTTGCTTGTTGACATAACGAATGCCTTAACATTATTTTTTTTAGCTCCCTTTGCTCTCGCTGCTTGTGCACTTCCGCTCCACTTATAC
Organism: Drosophila subquinaria; assembly: GCA_037043405.1. Classification (NCBI taxonomy): domain Eukaryota; kingdom Metazoa; phylum Arthropoda; class Insecta; order Diptera; family Drosophilidae; genus Drosophila; species Drosophila subquinaria. The sequence goes on from JBAMBL010001632.1 coordinate 91,644, forward strand.
GCATAACTCGCATTGCGACGCCGTTGAGCGGTTTGTCGAGTTAATGACACTGCCAGCTGGAGTCGTCATCCCCTCCACCTCTGACATCCCTGGCACCCCTTGCATCCCCTACCTTTGGCAGGGCTCCTGTCAACGTCGTCGAGGCGTGCAAAAATCATTTTTCTTTCACATTTTTTACAGCGCCCTTCAGCAACATTTTATTTATATTTTTCATTTTTCACATTTCTGCGAAAATTGCCTATTATTGTGTGTGTGTGTGTGTGTTTGTGTAGGGATTTCTTCTTTCTGCTGCTGTTGCAATTGTTGTGATCGCTTTGAGGACTCAAGGTGTGTCGTGTGCTGCGAAGTCGAATTCCATATATTTTGGCTTCTGTCGTTGACACTTAATTATTTGTATAAATAGGCGCAGATGTTGCACAGTTGAAGGGTTAAAGCGATTATCTGACAGCTGCGGCATGTTCTCAATTGTGGCAAAAAAGTCAAGGGATTCTTGAAATGGATATCTACTTAACATATTAATGAGGAAAATTTAACAATCATAACAGCAAAGGACTTAAAAAAAGCAGATTGCAAATTTTTGATGTCTTGTTTAGTTTAAGATAAATTTATAATTATACGATTTTTGCTAAATCATATTTTTCATCTTAATTTCTTATTTTAAACAGCTGGAAAAGTTTCTTGTATTTTAATAGTGGCTTTTAATTATTTCTTACCTTACCTTAGGCCTGAGTTACACATCTTTAAAGTAGAATACTTAGACGTTTCTTATACTAAAACTCAATCAAGAGCTTCTCCTTCAAAACTTATTTTTTTGACAGCTAACAAAAGTTTCGAGATTTTCGCCAATCTGTTACAAAAACTTCTGTTTATCTAGGTCAACCAGAACTCAGTAGAATTTTATGAGCTGCACAACTTTAAGTCCATTTCGAAAGTTTCGTTGACAAATAAAATGCCAAATGAGTTTTTGAACCTCTTTTTCTAATGCAAGTATCATTGCATATTATCAATTCTCACTCCGTTTAACTGTCTTTTTTTTCTTAGTGAGAGAAAACTTTGCAACCAAGTTCATTTCTCATAACTATTTCAAGTTTCATTTGTTTGTTGGGCTGGCACATTTCACAGTAGTGGCTGCTGTGACTATTTGACAACAATTGTTTGCGGCTTGCGGTGGCTTGCAGTTGTCAATCCCATGTGCCAAATTAAAAATGCAAAATGTTCTGGACATCAAGTGGCTTTTTGGTTGCCCCTCTGCCAGTTGTTGGCCTCGTTGCACAGGGGGATATTTGGTTAGATGAAATTGTTCGAATGCTCAACCGCATTGTAAATAACGCGAAAATCAAAGACCAAAAGGGCCAAATGGGAAAATACGTATTTAGAACTGCGTTTACAAATTTGTACTAGTCTTCAATTGCCAAACATTTTGGTTTAGCAATATGCTGTGGCTACACACATGTTCAGATTTATTTATAAAACCTTAAAATCAGTGATAAATTTAAATTATCAAATGTTAAATGATTGCTTGATTGAAAAATAATACATAAAAAATAATTTTTATTGTAAAAACCAAAATTTAGTAAATTAAATATGTTAATTTCACATGATAGTTGAGCAATAAACTAAGAAAACAATAAAAAGAAAATTTTCAAAAATTAGTCGCAATTTGTTTTTATATAATCAAAAACGGCATTTAATAGTTGTTATACGCTTGATAATGTCATTAAAACTTTGAAAATCTAATAAATATAACGCTTTAAATGTCAAGCAACTTTCCATAGCAACATTATGGCTTGGCAACATGTTGCCAACGCAACATTCGATGTTTGATGCATGCGGAAAGTGTTGCTGATCAAACAAGTTTTATGAATTTGTAATGAGACAAACTTCTGGTTGACATTGCATGCTCAATGGTTATCAGAACCCGAGCTTAGCCAGCGATAATCATAACAATAACAAAACGCAAGCCATGAGTTAATGAACTGCACATTGTCTTGCCTCAAAATGCGAATTTGCATTTTGTTGATGTTGTTGTTGATGGGTGTATTTGGGAGTGAATATCTGTGTGCTGCATAAATGCAAAATAAGCTACATAAGTACTCGCTTTATAATTGAATAACACTCAAACGTGTGTATGGACAGAGTATGATAAGCAGCATTGTTGCTGAGGATTTCCCTCTCTCTAATCAAAGCTATTCAAAGCTTAAACTAGTTCAATATTCAAATATATTTTTAATGCATGTTATTACAATTTGGATTTTGGTCTTGTTGGTTTTGTGCGTCTGTGTAAATAGACAAATTCTAATTTTGATTTGTGTGTGGTTTATAAATAGCTCTCAATCTGCAACTAAACTAAATATTATCACGCATTCGCCACAATTTGTCGGCCATCAAATCGTGATAAATTGAAAAGCAATAATCGCATAAATATTGCGGTACTCATACAATTTAATTGCACTTTGAGCCGAAAAAAATAAAAGTAAGAGTCATTTTTTTTTTATAATTTTATAGATTAGTCTAGCAAGAGCATGAAATTGAATTTCTTTTGTTATTGCAATTATTTTCATCTACTATTAATCATGTCTTCAAATTGGACTTTGTTTTCACAACAAATTTAAACAGGCTTTGTAAAGAAATAATGCCTAATCGACAAATAAATAAACCTACAAATGAAGAGGCCAAAACACATAGCCCGATTATTAGGTCAGGTCTCAAAAACCAGTCTGAAGAGCAGCGACTACGTCATAACTATGACATATGTTTATCTTTGGCTATATTCAAACAATATGCAGTCCTAATCAGCCCAAAAATAAATAAAATAAAAAACACAAATGATTTACAGACGAGTTTGCAGTATTTCACTTTAGGACAGGTTAGGCACACACCTAAGCCAGAGGTGTGTCTGTGTGTGAGTGAGAAATATCAGAAACTTGTAATTAATATTTAGACAAAGTTCAATTCAAGGTAGTCAAACAAAAAATTCAAACTCGGCAGCGACTTCAGTCTGAAATCGTCGCCGGAACGTAACGCACTCAACATTTCGACGTGAAATAAACAAATCTTATAACTTGTAAAATAAAAGTGTAGGTAAAAAATCTATAAATATGGATTGTTCCGCCTGGCAACTTGACAATGTTGATTGTTTGTCAAAGAGTTGCCAGGGAAATTAAAGGTCGTCAAATGACGCAGTCGGGATTTACTTTTGGTGGCCCAAAGAACTGCGGAGTTCAGAGGTCGGAACAGTTGTATTTTTTGCCGATAAACCTGCTTCGAGAGTCTCGTGCGTAAATAGATTCAAAGTCAAGACTATTTTTGAAACTCGATCCTAACGAGCTCTAATCTTAAGCCGGACTCGGGGCTTATCAATTTGTGACGAAGGCATGGCCGAGGGTTATCATCGCACTTGACCAATATTTATTTTCAAATCTGTTGTTTGCTTTTTTTTTGCTTTTGTGTTTTTGGTGATTCAAGTGAATTGAAAGTATTACAAACTGATATGAGTACAATTACAGTGGGCATTCGTCAATTGCAACTCTGCAAATATGTATATTTTTTTTTTGCATAATGTGAATATAATTTTGAATGTCAGATCAGATAAAATAAATAAAAGTCAAATTGTATTCCAATTTTAATAAATGTAAAACAAGCTATTTTTTAAAAATAAAATACTTCCGTCAATGTAATAATAATAAATTTCTTAGGGTAATTTTAACTATAATCCAAAATTTTTCTTTTATCGTCAAAAAATTGCTACAAAAATAATAATTATTTTAAGAAAATTGAATATTTTTGGAAGCCAAGTGTTTAATTTATTGAGTGAACACTGTACAAATACGCACGCTATAATCAGCATAATAATATACGTACTACGGTTTCATATAACATGAAAAGTTTCGTTCTCGCAGCTCAATTAACGGATCAACAGTCAACAGTTGTGCTTCACAGCGATCACATCTACACTTTATACTATACACTATATAAATACTCTATATATACATATAGAAATAATGTCATTAACATTGCGCTTTGAGCAGCTGCTGGTGGTTACATTGTGTCTGAGTTTGGCACTCGAGAGTAATGCGGATTTATCATTTATATTTGGAAATACAACCTTATTCAATGTGAACTTCAAATCGCCGGCTTGGTTGGGTCGATCTTTACCCGTGGTTAATAATGTGCGTATCGATAATGATGTGGATCCCAATATTCTGGAGGATTCACATTTGAATACGGTAAGCTGATATTTGATTGTTTTTGAGAGTTATTAAAAAAATGAATATAAAATTCCCCGAAACTATTAGGGGTCTTTTAACTTGACTTTGTGTTTTTTTTTCACTTTTATATATTAATATATTAATAAAAATATTGATAAAGGAAGCAAAAAATATAAATTGAATTGATATTAAAAGAAAATTTATTACACAATATATTTTTTTTTATACGTATTTTATAAAGTTTTTTATGAATCATAATATCATTTTTCCTTTGTGATTAAGCCGGAAATATAATTAAATGTTAGAGATTCATCTGACTATATAATCAAACAAAAAGAATAGTTTTTCTGCAACACAAATGCTGATTAAGAATTGTCGCGTGTAATTCATTAATTAATAAAGTGATATCATCATGGTTATTACTTTCTGTAATATAGATGTACATATACAATTACTAATACTATATATTGTTCCAGCGAGTGCAGTTTAAGAATTTTGCAGTATAATGACAAATGTTTTGATTACACTTTATATATCAGTTTTCAATATGTAATCTTAAATTAAAGTTAGGTCTATTAATCATAATGAAAGGCGATTATAAAAATTATTAATCTATGAATATAAAGAAAATTTTAATATCAATAATACCTAAGAGTCTAGACCTCGGTTTATTCAAATGCTACAAAAATTTGCGTTTATTAAAGTTTTAATGAAATTTTAAAATCAAACTAACCGAAATAAATTTCTGTGATATTCTTACCTGTTTTAACTTTTCTGTATATATTTTCTATATATTTTTTGCAGTACGGTCTTATCCACAAATATGGCTATCCAGCTGAGAATCACACAGTGGTGACAGATGATGGTTATATACTAACCCTACATCGTATTGCCAGACCCGGAGCAACTCCAGTTCTCCTCGTCCACGGACTATTGGACAGTTCGGCCACATGGGTGATGATGGGACCAGGCAAGGGACTCGGTAAGAAGATTAAATCATATTACATCATGAATTCCTTTTAAATTTCTCAACTTTATTAGGTTACCTGCTTTATGAGCAAGGCTATGATGTGTGGATGGCCAATGTCAGGGGAAACACTTATTCGCGGGGACACATAAAGTACACACATAACCATGCCAAGTACTGGGATTTCACATTTCACGAAATGGGCGTCCATGATATACCCAGCTCTATTGATTTCATACTCAAGAAGACGGGGCATCCGCAGCTTCATTACATTGGACACTCGCAGGGCACCGTTGTCTTCTGGATAATGGGCAGTGAGAGACCCGAGTACATGAAGAAGATCATCTATATGCAAGCCTTGGCTCCGGTTGCTTATCTCAATCATTGCAAGAGTCCGGTTGTGAACTTTCTGGCTGAATTTCACAGTTCGGTGAGCGTAAGTTCCCTTTCCTCTGTGATTCTCAGTTTGTCAACCTTTTGCTGATTTTGGTTTCCTTCATTTTACAGTTTATACTAAAGTTGATTGGCGTCCATGAGTTTCTGCCCCAAAACGAGTTTATTGTGATGTTCAATCAGTTGATTTGCGATGAAACGACGATCACCAAGGAGATCTGCTCGAATGTGATCTTCCTCACGACGGGCTTCGACAAATACCAGCTGAATGAAACCATGTTGCCAGTTGTTGTGGGCCATGCCCCCGCTGGGGCCGCCACCAAGCAGATGCAGCACTTTGGCCAACTCCGAAGATCCGGAACCTTCCGTCAGTTCGATTACGGCTGGCTGAGGAATCACTGGCGTTACAATAGCATTACTCCGCCCGATTACAAGCTGGAGAATGTCAAGGCCAAGGTTGCCTTATATTATGGCGAAAACGATTGGTTGGCCCAACCCGACGATGTGGAGGCCCTAAGTCTCCATCTGCCCAACGTGGTAGCCCAATATCTGGTGAACTATCCCAAGTTTAATCATCTCGACTTCATTTGGGGCGTTGATGCTCGGGATCTGCTCTGGGATCGCATGCTCAAGAACATGCAGTCCATTGACAACGAACATTTTAGGGATAATCTAACAGCCTGAGAGGCAGAGGAGTTAGTCTAAGAATAACACAATTACAGTATGAAAATATGTTATAATTATTATTTATTGATTTTGCGAAATGTAGAATAATCAAATAAAGTGCATGTGATAATGTTAAAATACTCCATTAATATTTAGATCTTTTATTTTGTAGATAAATTATTTGATATAAAATATTTGATATTATGTCTTGTATAAATAAATATAATCACACATAATGGGGGATGAGTAAACACTATAGATGTATATAAATTTAAAGTACAATTCAAAAAAGCTTCATTTGTTAAAAAAATAAATTATTATTTAGCACGTAGTTGTGACGCCAAGGGTAGCAACAAAATTACTTCTACTTTCATCATCTTTCTACTGCGGAAAATAATTGTGAGGGAGGTATCCAATAATTGAAAAAACTCATTAGTGTATAGTATACTTACTAGACAGTATTTTTATTCATGATTAACAGCGGCAATCAACATATCAATCTTTATCATTATTGTCTATTTGTGAATATTAAAAACTTCAAATTGAATTGAAATAAATATAATTTTTTAAACTTTATCGTCTGATACTCTGACACTATGGCATCAAATTAAGTATAAATTATGGAATGCATAGACAAATTTCTATCTCCACAAGACGACAATTGGATGACCCAATGAGCTAAACAGATTTTAAAAGATATTATTATTATAATAAAATAATAACTGTCCAAATATAGATATATATTTTTTTGGAAAATTAGCCAGATCTAGAGTTTTCTACGATAGCTATAAGGCATATTAACACGATCTGTTGGCCATCACTAAAATTATAATATTGGAGTATATAAACCAAGTTACATGACTGAAAAATATGTGCTTTATCACGCTTCTTTAGAGCAGAATCGTGCTAATGAATTACGTTCCACACTAATGGAACAGTATATAAGTAAGTTCTCTACATTTCACCAAAAGTTTTGAAGTCAGACTGGAGGCAACATTACCCGGAGATGTCTTTACTAATTGGCTGGCTGATCTCGCTATGTCTAGGAGGCATTTTGGCTCGGATGGATCCATCCATTTTAGAAGATTCTAAGCTGGATACGGTAGGTCTACCATAAAATGAATTTAACTTAATTCAGCATTGATAACTTATTAATTTTAAAATGTTTTCTTCAAGTTTGGACTTATTCGAAAATACAATTATCCTGCGGAGAATCACAAAGTCGAAACTGATGATGGTTTTATAATAACCGTACATCGAATTCCACTCGCCGGAGCAGTGCCTGTATTATTGATGCATGGACTCTTCGATGCCTCTGCCACGTGGGTGATGCAGGGTCCTAAAAAGGGATTAGGTAGGTAATGAGCAAATAATCGGGGACTGGGGGCCCTGCCTTAAAATGGCATGTGCAGCCTCAGGCGAACAGGCCCATAACCACGATTGCTACATCCTTCGGGACCCAACTTGTGAACCGATAGTATCAAAATAATGTAATTATTTATTTAGGTTACTTGCTTCATGATCGGGGCTACGATGTGTGGCTGGGAAACATAAGAGGAAATACGTATGGCAGGGAACACAAATTTCTCAAGAAGCATCAGGATGAGTTCTGGGATTATTCCTTCCATGAAGTTGGCATCTTTGACGTACCGAATACCATTGACTATATACTCAACCAAACGGGCTACTCTCAGCTGCAGTATGTTGGCCATTCCCAGGGCACAACGAGCTTCTTTGTCATGGGCAGCGAGAGACCCGATTATATGTCAAAGATCATCTCGATGCACGCCATGGCCCCAGTTGCCTTCTTCGAGCACACAAAGAGTCCGGTGATGAAATTTCTGGGTGAAGCTCATAGATCAGCAATTGTAAGAGACTTGCACATTAATATTGTATTTTTTTAACTACTCAAAATCTTTATTTTTAGATGATGAACAATTTCTTTGGAACCCAAGAGTTTTTGCCAAAGACCGCGTTTATAGACATGTTTAGCCAACAACTTTGTGGCCGTGAGCGAACCAAGCTGCTCTGCTCAAATATGATCTTTCTGACAACTGGCTTTAATTCAGAGCAGCTGAACATGACCATGTTGCCAGTGTACGTTGCCCATGCTCCAGCTGGAGCGTCCACCAAACAAGTCATGCACTTTGGCCAGGTGCGTACTCTGGGCGGACTTCGGAAATTCGACTATGGAATTTTGCAGAATCTACGGCGATACAAAACGATGACACCTCCGGAATATAATTTAAGGAATGTCCGGGCCAAGGTCTCTTTGTACTATGGCCAAAACGATTGGTTGGCACAGCCCGGAGACGCCAAATTATTGCTCAACAAGTTGCCCAATGTCATCTATGACTATCTCAGTGATTATCCGAAATTTAATCATTTGGATTTCATTTGGGGCATCGATTCGTGGGACTTGATCTGGGAGCGCATCTATAACAATATGCAAACTCATGATCTCCCCATAAGGCACAAATCTTATTCGCAATTGTATGAAAATGTATAAAATCAGCACTAAAATATACTAAACATATACTTCACAATAAATAATCAGATTTGTTTTTTGAGCAATTTTTATTGGATTCGATTTTTGATTGAAGTTTGTGAAGAAAAATTAGTATATTAAAGGAGACATGAAAAATCGATCAGGAGTCCGA
>JBAMBL010001633.1:0-12160 GCA_037043405.1 Drosophila subquinaria
GTACTCGACTGTCGAAGACCCCGTACTTACTATGCAAAAGCAAACACTGCTTAAAGTCATGTAATATAAGTCGCTACAAACATTTAACGTATTTTAATATATATATATTTTCGCCCAAATATATTGAGGATACGTACATATATCAATTTACATTAAAGATATAATAAATGATTTATTAAAGCACATCATCAAATTTAACAGATGCACAAAATAAATTGATTTAAGCATTAGAGAAAGCGAGAAAGCGATAAGAGCATTTCCCACATCTCTTAACAATAAACCAAAAAAAAATCAAATATTAACATTGAATTGATGTAACTGCAACATTAATATAAAATGTCAGGAAAACATTAATAAATCTTAAAAATAAAAAAGTCTGTTCAAGCCGGGATTCGAGCTCGGGACCTACATATGATCTAAAAAGTCTGCAAATATTAAAAAAAAAAATTAAAAAATTTGCTCTCGCTGGGAGTTGAACCCGCGACTAATTGCTAATTTACTGGGAACTTTGCCCCTTAGGCCACCGAAGCCAACTTTACAAATGCAAAATGCAGATATGTTAAGACTACAATGATTTATTCTTTGCCAGTTATGATTTCTGCAACATCATTTTAAAATTTAATAACATTATGTAGACTATTCAAGTACGATATTCAGACTGTCTTTATTTCGCCATCTCGCTCAGAACATCTCGAACTATCGATATGTTTGACAGAGATGCTATTAACAGTTATCGATATGTGTATTTACAAATGTTCTTACTTTACTAATTAATTACTAATATTGCATACTCCTATCTTATGTACTACTACAATTAAAACTAGTCGGCGGTGCTACAGTCGAGCGGTACTCGACTGTCGAAGACCCCGTACTTACTATGCAAAAGCAAACACTGCTTAAAGTCATGTAATATAAGTCGCTACAAACATTTAACGTATTTTAATATATATATATTTTCGCCCAAATATATTGAGGATACGTACATATATCAATTTACATTAAAGATATAATAAATGATTTATTAAAGCACATCATCAAATTTAACAGATGCACAAAATAAATTGATTTAAGCATTAGAGAAAGCGAGAAAGCGATAAGAGCATTTCCCACATCTCTTAACAATAAACCAAAAAAAAATCAAATATTAACATTGAATTGATGTAACTGCAACATTAATATAAAATGTCAGGAAAACATTAATAAATCTTAAAAATAAAAAAGTCTGTTCAAGCCGGGATTCGAGCTCGGGACCTACATATGATCTAAAAAGTCTGCAAATATTAAAAAAAAAAATTAAAAAATTTGCTCTCGCTGGGAGTTGAACCCGCGACTAATTGCTAATTTACTGGGAACTTTGCCCCTTAGGCCACCGAAGCCAACTTTACAAATGCAAAATGCAGATATGTTAAGACTACAATGATTTATTCTTTGCCAGTTATGATTTCTGCAACATCATTTTAAAATTTAATAACATTATGTAGACTATTCAAGTACGATATTCAGACTGTCTTTATTTCGCCATCTCGCTCAGAACATCTCGAACTATCGATATGTTTGACAGAGATGCTATTAACAGTTATCGATATGTGTATTTACAAATGTTCTTACTTTACTAATTAATTACTAATATTGCATACTCCTATCTTATGTACTACTACAATTAAAAAAAACATTTGGGGATCATCTGCTAACAACTTAATTTTATTGGTCAAATAATAAATACTAACATTTTGAATTGATAAAAATGCAACACTTATATAAAATATCAACATAACACAAAAAAATTGATTTTAAAAACAAAAAAAATTTGTCCGTGTCAGGATTTGAACCCGCGACCCCCTGACACAACTGACAATGTAAGCAAAAGACTAGGCGTCTTTACACGTTGCGCCACAGTCGCTCTTTGAAATCTATTGTCCAGTAATAGATTTCATTGTTACTGGACTGTAAGTCAAAAGTAATTAATTGTATTCATTGATTGTTGTTGTTGCTGCTAAAGTATGGCAAATAAAGGAGAATTTAGTTGTTCAATATCTTCTCTGTTTATTATCCGATCGCGATGAAATTTTCAGCAAACATGGAAAGTAACAATATCTTCGTCTATGCTTAATAAGGAATGTCTATCTTTAAAATTGTCCTTATAATTAAGATTTTCTAATTTGTGGGCGTTTAAGGGGGCGTGGCCAAAATCTAAAACAAACTCGATCTGCTTACAATATAGACGCACCTACATACCAAGTTTGAAGTCTCTAGCTTTTATAGTCTCTGAGATCTAGGCGCTCTTACAGACGGACAGACGGACAGACGGACAGACGGACAGACAGACATGGCTATATCAACTCGGCCGTTGATGCTGATCAAGAATATATATACTTTATGGGGTCTGCCACGCCTCCTTCTGCCTGTTACGCACATTTTTTTTTGTGACAAAGTTAATAGACCCCTATACTTTTTTAAAGTACGGGGTCTAAAAATAAATGAAAAACGTGATAAGCTTTTTGAATTCGCACAATAAATAACATTTAACTTACTTCTTAACAAAATCCATTCGTTATCAACAAATATCAAACCAAAACTCTTTTTATTATATAGAATTTTTTTGAATTCTTTTTAATTTTCATTTAATGCTGCCCTTTTTTTCCTTTAAATTAAATTTAAAGTTTTTATGATTATTGAATTCTTATAAAAATATTTTGAATACCACATCTATCAGAAGTACAATTTTATTTATACAACACTTAAATTTGTTCCTTTTCAGAATGGTATTCTTTTTGGCCACTTTGATGACAGCAGCCGTGTTCATTTCGGAGCGCATGGATGGAATCTGGGATCGCACCCTGTTGGCCGGAGTATCGGCCACCGAAATGCTCTGGGCCCATCTGCTGACTCAGCTGATTATCATGGCACTGCAATCGTTTGAGGTCGTTATGTACATTGGCATCGTCTTCGACACGTATAACAATGGAGATACGACAACATTGATAGGACTGTTAACACTGACAGCCTTCTGTGGAATGCTATTTGGTAAAGTGTTTGAATATTAAGACATCTCTAAGGCTTTTTTAAATTAACTTCTGATTATTGCACAGGTCTGTTCATCTCTGTTTTCTGCAAATCCCACACGGAGGCTAATTTTGTGGCAACTGGCGCTTTCTATCCCATGATTATACTCTGCGGTAGGTCGTCAAGTATTTCAATAGTTATATTTTAAGATTTGTTCTGTATTTCAGGTCTGCTGTGGCCCTTGGAGAGCATGCCGGGCTTTCTACAGGATCTGGTGATGGTTTTACCCTTCACTATACCCTCAATATCGGCGCGCAATGTCATCGAGAAGGGCTGGAGTATCACCCATGAAAAGGTCTACAACGGATTTCTGGTCATGGCCGCCTGGACTATAATATTCTTTGTGCTGTGCCTGATAGGCATTCGACGCAAGGCGTAGTGGGCTATATTCATTACTGGGGGTCCTTCTAGGAGTAGTAGCGTATTAGAATATCCCAATAGGCGATTTTATCTACTTATGTATATTGTCATAGTATCTATATAATTTAATAATTATCGGAAGCATATCACTCGCATATCGTAGACTCTCATCAAACTCATCCACTCATTGTTAGCCAGACTGCATTGGGTTGACCATAGCGTGTACTAAAAATATGTTCTAAACTGGTGCAATCCAATGCCAGTCTGTACTAAAAATATAAGGTCTAAAGGGTGTCTCACAGATATTTATAATACACAGCAAAGCATTCGCAATCATCGAACGAAAATCGTTTCGTTTCAAATTTAATCAAGAAGACATGTACTAACTTTAGTACATTTCATATTTGTTTATTATACTCCGAATCTATGTAAATAGCCCAACAAATAATAATCGAGTATTGTTAAAACAAATTTGAATTAAGAATTTAAAATGCAAATCATTTAACACAAAATTTGAAAGCAACCAAAAACAAATCTAAATAAATGTCTTTAATAAAGTGTCGAAATAAAAACAAGTCTTTGAAGTATTAAATGTGAATTAATCTTTAAATTTAAATTGAAATGAGAGTGAAATGATAAAAGCCCATCAAAAGTCAACAATTTTAAATAACTGTCAACAAACTCTTCCATGCACGACTTAATATAAAATGCAAACCAGCGCAAAACTAAAGCGAAAGTTCTTCCTGCTCCACACTTCATGGCAGCCCTAATACATATATAAATATCTGAGAGTGTCTGTCTGAGTGGGGGCCAAGGACAAGGACACGTTCACGACGATGACGACGACGACGGCGACGACGACGATGAAGAGGAAGTCGAGGAAGAAGGTGGCAAAGTTGCTGACACACTTCGGGCTTGGAAATAGCTAGACAGAATGTCTGCCCGGTTGGATGCCCCTAAACTTCCTCCTCAACCTCCCGCCCTCCCTTGCCATCCTCCTTTAAGCTGGCAGACTGTCTGCCGGTGTCTACAAACAGACATTTTTATTACAAAACTTTATCTTTGCCAAATACGAAAACGACGACGACGACGACGATGACGAAGAGAAAAATACAAAAAGGCAAATGCTCGGCACTTGTGGGCGGTGGGTGGTGGTTGGTGATGGGCTGGCCTGGGGCTTGTGGGGTTGACGGGCATTCTGGCCAAAGTGTCGCTTGCCATTTATATAAGTTGCATAAAATGTGGAAAAAAAAAAGAAAAAATGAAAAAGAAAAGAAAAGTTTTCTCACTGAATCTGGGTAACAACTGAATAACATAACTTGTTGCTTGTGGAAGGCAGGAAAATAGAAAATACATTTCAACAGTTAAATAATCTTTAAGATTTCAACAAAATGAGAAAATTGTTTAAATACCCTGTAACCGAAATTGAAGGGGTATGACAAGTCGTACTCTTACTAAATTGATTTTATTAATATTTATTGATCATTCCGTTTTGTTAAATAAATTAGTTCAGAGTTCTTTAGTCGAGAGTGCTCGACTACGAGATACCCTACACTCATTTCTCAGACACCCCAAGTCAAAAGTTACAGCTTTTGTCTACTATTTACAAGCAGTTGCACTATGTAATGATACTATGTATTATTTCCCCTGTTCAATGAAATTTTGACAGGGCATAAATCTTGAGAAAATATTTAACTAAATGACAAAATCAAACTTAATATCATTGCACAGAGAAGGTTGCAACTTTAACCTCATTCCTTACATGCAATAAATTCTTAAATTGTTTAAAATAATATTTCTGAATAAACTTGCACACAAATAATATAAACTGAATTCTTGAGGTAAATTCAAATATCCTTGATTATTTGCACATAATCACTCGCAAAACACACATTTATATTAGCTAAACACACCAACTCACTGAGTTGTCACATTCCCAAGTCGGACACATAAATATTGCGCATACGCCTCGTAACACAAGTCTGAGACTGCATCCCTTTTGTTATGCAGTGTGCAATTTAAATGGATACATACTCTCAAAAAAAATAGAAAACAATTGCCATCAACAGTTAGAAGCAACAAATAAACTCGCACCCAACACACTCACAAGCTGTGAGTAGGTCAAGTCGCCTGGGTGTAGGCCACAAAAGTTTTTGAGTGTCTGCAATAAAAACACAATTTTCAACCGGTCTGGTGTCCTTCACACTCAACTTTCTCCACTCTGCCCCACTACAGTCCACTCCACTCCGCCATCCACATCCTCAATCTATGTGTGCACATCTCACACATCTCACATTGCTCTGGGCAAAGTTTTGTTACAACTTTTGCTCCATTTAATATACACATAGTATATATAAAATGTTATCCAGGGTGCTTTTCAAATTTCGCAGTTTGACCTTCAAAACAATTGCAAAAAAACAAAACTCACACACTTAAAATTATGTGCATACGTATGTATGTATGTAAGTGTATGTATTTGGATTGAAGAGCTAGTCTCATATTTATATGTAAATTTAATGAAGGTAAAACTGTTTTGTTTACGTTTCGTCTTTTCTTTGCGGCCAAGCCAGATGAGGTGTGGTGTGTCTGTAGGTGTGTGAGAGTGAGTGTGTGTGTGCTGTTCCTGTGTGTATCTGTTGCCTATTTGCAGCCTTAGTGTTTGCTTTGGCCATGTCTGGCTGCATCTTTTTGGGGCAGCTTTAAGCAAATTCCTGTCTAAAGCTGTTGGCCAGACAAAAGCATGTCAGAAAGTTATTCAAACTCCGAACAATCGGAACAAAGGCAAACAAAATATGTTGTCCTTATTTCAATAGAGACCATTTAAGCTGTAAGTGAGCAAAGGATTTTCTCTTTAAGAATTATATAAGATCTCAATCCATTTTAGGTCAGAGCTCGAAACAAATTTGTACATAAAATTATTTTACCTAAGAAAATGTTTAAAAAGATACTGAATTTTGGGCAATACTTTTTAATATCTACATAGAAATGTGCTTCAATATTTGATTGATTTTTAGGATTAAAAAAGGGAAAGATTGTTTTCGAAACTTTTGTTATAGAGAAGCCATTTTGAATTTTGTAGAAAAACCTCATAAAATTGTACAATCGATTGTTGACAATATTTGTCTTTGACTTTAGCAAGCCAAGCTATCAATTAGCCTGTAACTGAAAGGGATCTAATGAACTGCCCTCGATTGTCAAGCTTATTTACACAATGAACGAAATGCTACCACAACTGAGGAGGTCAATAAAAACTGTAGAAACTGTAGATTGGCCAACGGGCAAATATATTTTGGCAACTAAATCAAAGTCAATATACGAGCACAAGGAATGCCACAATAAATATGAACAAAACTGGGTTCTACCCCCTACACAAAAAAAGGAAGTAAAGCAAAATAAAGACTAAAAAAAAAAGAACGGAAAATGATTTGAAAGGTTCTCAACCAAAACGGCAAGTAAGCAATCAATGAAGGACGAGGATAAGGACGAGGATACGGACTCGAATCGGATCGGATCGCAAATGAGAATGTGAATGTGAATCGCAAGTCGGACATGGACGAGAAGCGGGCATAACTTTTGCATTTCATTGACCCTTTAAATGGCAAAGATGAAAATACACACACACACAGCATACACACACACAACATATACACACACACAAGCTATATACACACACAACAACTAGCAGCTGGCTGTCATGTCAGTTGAGCCAAAGTGGTGAAAATTTTGAATCGGGAGTTTATTCAATTTGCTGCACGTTTGCATGTGTGAGTGTGAGTGTGTATGTGTGTGTGACTGTTGTTGCAGCTTGTAGCCCAAAGGGGGTCCAAGCATTTAAGTGCACGTTGTGTCATAAGAGTGAGGGAGAGAGAGAGAATGAGGCAGAGGGAGAAAGAGGCAGAGAGACTCCTCTTCCAATATAATACAATCAACATTGGACTTCGACTCGATACGCATTCAATGCGTTTGCGTTTGCATTTGAGGTGAAGCCGAAGCAGAAGCAACAACACACACACAAGCACACACACACACACACGCATACAACACACGCATACTTCTCAGAGAGATGGTCACTCATACAGCTACATTTGGTTTTCTGCTCATATGCAACGCCATTTTATGTATAGGCTCGTCATTCACTCACTCACTCACTCGCTCGCTCTCTTACTCACTCCCACTCGCTCACGCACTCTCACACTGACTAGCTCCATTTCGTTCGCTCTCCGTTGCTATGTACAGTGCATAACATGCATACAGTTGAGTGTGTGTGTGTGTGTGGTGGGGCGTAAGGAGGCTGTTCTGACAGGGTCGACTGAGCACACATGCGTTTGGCCTTTTGCCTGGCACACATAACTGCCGACTGCGCCACTTGCGACAGCGACGGCGACTGCGACTGCGACGACGATGACGACGGCGACTGCAGCGACTGCGTCAGCGGCAGCGTCACGTTTCGTTCGCTTTTGCTGATTGGACTCGCACATTGGAGCAATTTTGATTTGTAAATGTAAACTATTGTTGTAAACTATTCAAAGATAAAAAAATCAATTAAAGAAATATTAAATAAACATATTGTTGGGGCACAAAATGCGAAACTTATTTGGTAATTAACTTATAGATTCCGATTCAATTTCATTCATATCGGACTATACCGTATAGCTAGCAAATTGTGTATTTTCTGTTACCTTAACACATCAGTAAATTAATTTTTTTTAGACCCCGTACTTTAAAAAAGTATAGGGGTCTATTAACTTTGTCACAAAAAAAAATGTGCGTAACAGGCAGAAGGAGGCGTGGCAGACCCCATAAAGTATATATATTCTTGATCAGCATCAACAGCCGAGTTGATATAGCCATGTCCGTCTGTCCGTCTGTCCGTCTGTCCGTCTGTAAGAGCGCCTAGATCTCAGAGACTATAAAAGCTAGGGACTTCAAACTTGGTATGTAGGTGCGTCTATATTGTAAGCAGATCGAGTTTGTTTTAGATTTTGGCCACGCCCCCTTAAACGCCCACAAATTAGAAAATCTTAATTATAAGGACAATTTTAAAGATAGACATTCCTTATTAAGCATAGACGAAGATATTGTTACTTTCCATGTTTGCTGAAAATTTCATCGCGATCGGATAATAAACAGAGAAGATATTGAACAACTAAATTCTCCTTTATTTGCCATACTTTAGCAGCAACAACAACAATCAATGAATACAATTAATTACTTTTGACTTACAGTCCAGTAACAATGAAATCTATTACTGGACAATAGATTTCAAAGAGCGACTGTGGCGCAACGTGTAAAGACGCCTAGTCTTTTGCTTACATTGTCAGTTGTGTCAGGGGGTCGCGGGTTCAAATCCTGACACGGACAAATTTTTTTTGTTTTTAAAATCAATTTTTTTGTGTTATGTTGATATTTTATATAAGTGTTGCATTTTTATCAATTCAAAATGTTAGTATTTATTATTTGACCAATAAAATTAAGTTGTTAGCAGATGATCCCCAAATGTTTTTTAGACCCCGTACTTTAAAAAAGTATAGGGGTCTATTAACTTTGTCACAAAAAAAAATGTGCGTAACAGGCAGAAGGAGGCGTGGCAGACCCCATAAAGTATATATATTCTTGATCAGCATCAACAGCCGAGTTGATATAGCCATGTCTGTCTGTCCGTCTGTCCGTCTGTCCGTCTGTAAGAGCGCCTAGATCTCAGAGACTATAAAAGCTAGGGACTTCAAACTTGGTATGTAGGTGCGTCTATATTGTAAGCAGATCGAGTTTGTTTTAGATTTTGGCCACGCCCCCTTAAACGCCCACAAATTAGAAAATCTTAATTATAAGGACAATTTTAAAGATAGACATTCCTTATTAAGCATAGACGAAGATATTGTTACTTTCCATGTTTGCTGAAAATTTCATCGCGATCGGATAATAAACAGAGAAGATATTGAACAACTAAATTCTCCTTTATTTGCCATACTTTAGCAGCAACAACAACAATCAATGAATACAATTAATTACTTTTGACTTACAGTCCAGTAACAATGAAATCTATTACTGGACAATAGATTTCAAAGAGCGACTGTGGCGCAACGTGTAAAGACGCCTAGTCTTTTGCTTACATTGTCAGTTGTGTCAGGGGGTCGCGGGTTCAAATCCTGACACGGACAAATTTTTTTTGTTTTTAAAATCAATTTTTTTGTGTTATGTTGATATTATATAAGTGTTGCATTTTTATCAATTCAAAATGTTAGTATTTATTATTTGACCAATAAAATTAAGTTGTTAGCAGATGATCCCCAAATGTTTTTTTTAATTGTAGTAGTACATAAGATAGGAGTATGCAATATTAGTAATTAATTAGTAAAGTAAGAACATTTGTAAATACACATATCGATAACTGTTAATAGCATCTCTGTCAAACATATCGATAGTTCGAGATGTTCTGAGCGAGATGGCGAAATAAAGACAGTCTGAATATCGTACTTGAATAGTCTACATAATGTTATTAAATTTTAAAATGATGTTGCAGAAATCATAACTGGCAAAGAATAAATCATTGTAGTCTTAACATATCTGCATTTTGCATTTGTAAAGTTGGCTTCGGTGGCCTAAGGGGCAAAGTTCCCAGTAAATTAGCAATTAGTCGCGGGTTCAACTCCCAGCGAGAGCAAATTTTTTAATTTTTTTTTTAATATTTGCAGACTTTTTAGATCATATGTAGGTCCCGAGCTGAATCCCGGTTGAACAGACTTTTTAGACCCCGTACTTTAAAAAGTATAGGGGTCTATTAACTTTGTCACAAAAAAAAATGTGCGTAACAGGCAGAAGGAGGCGTGGCAGACCCCATAAAGTATATATATTCTTGATCAGCATCAACAGCCGAGTTGATATAGCCATGTCCGTCTGTCCGTCTGTCCGTCTGTCCGTCTGTAAGAGCGCCTAGATCTCAGAGACTATAAAAGCTAGAGACTTCAAACTTGGTATGTAGGTGCGTCTATATTGTAAGCAGATCGAGTTTGTTTTAGATTTTGGCCACGCCCCCTTAAACGCCCACAAATTAGAAAATCTTAATTATAAGGACAATTTTAAAGATAGACATTCCTTATTAAGCATAGACGAAGATATTGTTACTTTCCATATGTGCTGAAAATTTCATCGCGATCGGATAATAAACAGAGAAGATATTGAACAACTAAATTCTCCTTTATTTGCCATACTTTAGCAGCAACAACAACAATCAATGAATACAATTAATTACTTTTGACTTACAGTCCAGTAACAATGAAATCTATTACTGGACAGTGGATTTCAAAGAGCGACTGTGGCGCAACGTGTAAAGACGCCTAGTCTTTTGCTTACATTGTCAGTTGTGTCAGGGGGTCGCGGGTTCAAATCCTGACACGGACAAATTTTTTTTGTTTTTAAAATCAATTTTTTTGTGTTATGTTGATATTTTATATAAGTGTTGCATTTTTATCAATTCAAAATGTTAGTATTTATTATTTGACCAATAAAATTAAGTTGTTAGCAGATGATCCCCAAATGTTTTTTTAATTGTAGTAGTACATAAGATAGGAGTATGCAATATTAGTAATTAATTAGTAAAGTAAGAACATTTGTAAATACACATATCGATAACTGTTAATAGCATCTCTGTCAAACATATCGATAGTTCGAGATGTTCTGAGCGAGATGGCGAAATAAAGACAGTCTGAATATCGTACTTGAATAGTCTACATAATGTTATTAAATTTTAAAATGATGTTGCAGAAATCATAACTGGCAAAGAATAAATCATTGTAGTCTTAACATATCTGCATTTTGCATTTGTAAAGTTGGCTTCGGTGGCCTAAGGGGCAAAGTTCCCAGTAAATTAGCAATTAGTCGCGGGTTCAACTCCCAGCGAGAGCAAATTTTTTAATTTTTTTTTTTAATATTTGCAGACTTTTTAGATCATATGTAGGTCCCGAGCTCGAATCCCGGCTTGAACAGACTTTTTTATTTTTAAGATTTATTAATGTTTTCCTGACATTTTATATAATGTTGCAGTTACATCAATTCAATGTTAATATTTGATTTTTTTTTGGTTTATGTTAAGAGATGTGGGAAATGCTCTTATCGCTTTCTCGCTTTCTCTAATGCTTAAATCAATTTATTTTGTGCATCTGTTAAATTTGATGATGTGCTTTAATAAATCATTTATTATATCTTTAATGTAAATTGATATATCGTATCCTCAATATATTTGGGCGAAAATATATATATATTAAAATACGTTAAATGTTTGTAGCGACTTATATTACATGACTTTAAGCAGTGTTTGCTTTTGCATAGTAAGTACGGGGTCTTCGACAGTCGAGTACCGCTCGACTGTAGCACCGCCGACTAGTTTTAATAACTTTTTTTTTATCTACATTGGAATCAGCATTTATATATTTATATAATATAAAAAACAATAATACAGCTTTTGCAATTAAAACAATGTTAATATATTTATAATTTATAAATAAAGCAAGTATTCAAGTTAAGAGTGCAAAGATTCCAAAAGACTATAACATAAAATAATCGTATAAATATTAAACGTCACAAGTATTGGAAAACTATTCTTTCTATCTAAATTTGTTTTTGCTAAGATCAAACATCACTAAATTTAATTTTAAAGAACTGTATTAAATAAAATATTTAAGTATGGATTGGGCCGTTAATGATATTTCCACAATTATATTTATTTAAGATTCCTAAGGAG
>JBAMBL010001636.1:0-57919 GCA_037043405.1 Drosophila subquinaria
CGAAAAAGCTTAGTACGCAAGCTAACTAAATTTTACGCGGCGTAAAGTGCTCAATATTTAGCTGTCGACGAGCGTAAGCCCAGTGTTGCCAATACAACACGGAAAACTAACAAAAAGTTGAGTGGTAACTCTATGCGTCAGCGGCGGTTTATTTTTAATTTGAGCATGCAAAACTGATTTGGATAAGAAAAGAGAGAATAGGCAATGAAAAATGTATATTAATGTTATTAAAGGAGAAATATGCGATGGCACGCAAACACAGCGGGTATTGGGTGCACCCATCGATTTTGAACTTCTAATGAGGATTCACCATTTGTGTTAATGAAAAAAATACCAAAATATCTATAAAAACCATTTTAGCTTACGTTCTTGCCTATAATCTACCAATATTGTCATCGTTATTGACCAAATTTAATTAGTCTTCATAGTTTTCACTTGTGTGCCAGACATTTATCTCCAGTATACCCAGCGAAACTCTAAACAGTTTGATGTTTCGCTGGGCCTGTCAGCAGTGCTGCCCATTCTGTTACTTTACTTAACAGCTCTGTTATTTTATTTAGTCTGCGGACACCCTAGCGTAATAAATGTCAAGTTCTTCTTCTTGATTTTACGCCAGTGTTTTTTTTATATGGAGTTTGGGCTTACGCCAGCCCTTTTTTTGAGTTTGCGTACTATGCTAAAAGTCGTAGAACAAACGTTTCTAGATTTTTGATCGGGAACAAGTCCTCATTCAAACTTTTAAGCTAAATCAACGCTTTGATACAAACAAACAAACAAACAGACAAACAGACTTTTCATCTCATTTTCGGAAGGCCCCTAAAAATTTCAAAATTAATAATTTTTTGAACCAGTTGTCCGATTTTGATGATCGAGGTGTCATTCGACGCGTATTTTTGATGAGAATTGTAAAAAATTCAACGAAAATTCAAAAAGGCTCCAACGGCCCCATTAGCTCCAATAATTTAAATTTTTCCCCTCCCACTTACACCTGTTTATCTCACGAACCAGGTGAGTTTTCAAAAGTCTTAGTATGCACACTTGTAAGTTTAATTGATACCTTTCGATCGGTATATAACTCGACCTGATCGGACAGTCATAGCAAATCTTCCATTCTTCCTGTGTATATATGCTAGTCGCCTTCGCACCCTTCGTGCTGCTTTCGTCACTAGCGCGGACTGCCGTCCGCAGTGATTTCAAGTTTTTAAGTTTCAAACAGTAGTTACTAGTTTTTTGGCTAAGCAGGTGAATCGCAGTCACAATTCCACTTACAATCATAAATTCGGATTTCTTTTTCTCTTTCTCTTGCATCACGATCAAATCATCTAACATTAAGGAAAAAAAATAAAAATCAAGTTAGAAGACCATCAACAATGCAATTGAAGTTTTATAATCTTAAGAGTGTGGTATTTCATTTAGTTCCCTTATGAAAGCTTTAAGATAACACCTGTTTGATACCCTGTCCAGTCTCTGATGAAAATTAGTTTGGGTTGCCATAAAATGTTGGGTTGTGGTTAGAATGAAATGTTTATTTTAAATAACTTCAGAAGTTTTAAGCTTATGACACTTACAGGCGCGTTTGAAAATTTTTTTTTTTTTTCTCTAAGCACATGTTAAGTTGAAAGAATATGTTTATGGTCAGAAATGCGCTTGTACAGTTTATAATAATTTTAGATTATTTATAAGAAGGTGACTGTAATTAAATACATTCGGTACGAATATAAAACTTTTGTTTCATGATCATTGCGATTTATGTTACCCAAAAATCCTTGGGTTAGTTTACATTTTTAAATTAAGGGAAAACACAGATGAGATGGAATATTTTAAGATGACCGATAGTCTTAGAAAATTATAAAAAATTAGTTTTTATTAATTTATTTTTACAGATACGGCCTATCTTATGAGGAAATCGAGAAGGGATTGCCCACCATTGACACTTCTAAAACGCTTATTCGTGAGGTGTGTCCGCCGTTCTTTGCGGGCGTTGAGTGTCGACCGGGAAAATATCGCCGCTTTGATGGCCTCTGCAATAACATTGAGCATCCCACCTGGGGCGCTGCAAATTCGCCTTTCCAGCGTCTGATCGGTCCACTCTACGCAGATGGCATCAACGCGCCGCGCATTTCGGTAACAGGCCGTGATTTGCCCTTTTCTCGCGTGGTTTCGCGCACAATGCATCCAGATGATGGGTATCACGACCACGCGGGCACGGTTATGGTCATTGCTTGGGGTCAGTTCATGGATCATGACTTTACATTAACTGGCACGCCACTGGGTAGGTTGTGAGAGTACAGCAAATTTTATAATAACGGCGACTTGAAAAGCAAATCACTTTAAATGCAGATCCCATCAATCGAAATGATCCGGAAGAGTGCTGCAAACGGGCACTACACCTTAAGCATCCTTATTGCAATGAGATACGCATTCCGGATGATGATTACTTTTACCGCTTATTCAATGTTAAGTGCATCGATTTCGTGCGGGGATTCCCATCACCCCGACCTGGCTGTCGCTTGGGTAAGTAATAGTCTCATTGCATAATCAAATATTTTTTTTTCATTTTCTATCTGTAGTTGTACACATATGTGATATTATTAATGTACCTTGTTACATTGTAGGTTCCCGACAGCAGTTTAACACCTTAACTGGTGTTATTGATGCCAACACTGTTTATGGGGTTAAGGAATCCTTTGCACGCAAACTGCGAACTGGCTATGGCGGTCTGATGCGAATGAATCCCGTATTTCAAGAGTATGGTCTGAAGGATTTACTACCACTAAAACTAGATATACCCGACGAGGGCTGCACGCGACCCAATAAAAGCATGTACTGCTTTGAGGGCGGAGAGATTCGCGTTAACGAGCAACTTGTGTTGACGTGTATGCACACATTAATGGCACGGGAGCACAATCGTCTCGCCACTGGACTGGCTCATATCAACCAGCACTGGGATGATGAGACGCTCTTCCAGGAAGCGCGACGCATTAACATTGCGATAGTACAGCACGTCACATTCAATGAGTTTCTGCCTATTCTCCTAGGTAAAGAGGTTATGGAGAAGTTTGGACTAGTTTTGCAAAAAGATGGTTACTGGGATGGCTATGACCCAAATGTGAACCCAGGCATAATTGACTCCTTTGCTGGCGCCGCATTTCGCTTTGGCCACTCACTACTACCCACTGCGGTCGAGCGCTGGTCAAAGGCACACAAATTTATTGCTTCCAAGCGTTTATCAGATTTAATTCGTCGTCCTTATGATTTGTATCGAGCTGGGGTGCTGGATGAATACTTTATGGGTCTAATGAATCAGGTGGCACAGGCCATGGACGACTCGATTACCCAGGAGGTTACCAATCATCTCTTTAAGAAGGAGGGTGCACGGTTCGGCATGGACTTGGTGTCATTCAATATGCAGCGTGGCCGTGAATTTGGCATACCCGGCTATATGGAGTTCCGAAAGTTCTGCGGACTGCCAACCTCAAATACATGGGATGAAATGTATGGCTCCATGCCGAATGAGACTGTTTTACGCTATGGCAGTATATTTGAGTACGTATCAATGCAGGAGAGAAACCCTATGTTTTTCGTTCACATTTAATATTTTTAGAAATCCTGCTGACATTGATTTGTGGTCTGGAGGTGTGTCAGAAAAATCATTACCTGGCTCAATGCTGGGACCCACCTTTGCCTGTATCATTGCCACACAGATGAGCTACTTACGTCGCGGCGACCGCTTCTGGTATGAATTACCTAATCAGCCTTCGTCATTTACACCCGAGCAGCTGCAAGAAATACGCAAAGCGAAACTTTCCCGTTTAATTTGCGATAATACGGATTTAATCGATACTGTGCAAATCTATCCCATGGTCTTGCCCGATCATGAAATGTAAGTCAAATTATTTTTTAGCATAAAATATGATTTGATTTCACCCTTTTTTATAGCAATCCACGCGTGCCATGCAAGAGCGGCATTATACCCTCCATTGATCTGAGCAAGTGGGCAGACTTTGGTACTCATGGCTTAGACTCATCTGTATATGTAAGTAAAAACTCAGATTATTTAGTCCAAAGGTTAAAGAATTGTAAAATTGTCTGTCCGTCCGTATAGTCTCAGATAGTAGAGCACTCCAAGTAAGATTACTATATTTAAATAAATTATTTATTTTATTGTTTATTTTGTTTTTTTTCGATTACCTCGACTGTTGCTATTTGACTTGTCTTTCACGGTTGTAACCCATTTCTATTTTTTTTTCAGAACTACATTAACGAAATCCCCGACACACTGCTAAACTTCAGGAAGTAAAGTTTATATGAATGAATTGTTTTTATGTACACCGCAAAATATTGCAATATTCACACTTCTCCATATCTATTCTTTTTTTCTCCGCCACTTTGTCTTTTTAATCTTTTTCTAGTCTCACATCACTGTAAAAATTTTCTGCTGTAACAATGTTTCAGTTTTAACTTCACACTGCCATTTTAAATAGAGATTTCCAACATTTCCATGCATTTTCCACAATTCTGTATATATGTATATTTTAATATAGCAAAAATACAGGATAAGTTAATAAAGGTTATTCATAATATCGAAGGCCTTAATATATCAATAATTTTATTTCGCTTTAAGTCTTATAATTGCAAAATATTTACCATTTAAATAAAATGTAAAAAAGTCGATAATGATTTAATTGCTAAAGTTTTTATTAATTTTTAGTTATTAAGTAGTATAACATTATTAAATAATGTGAAGCTCTTTGGTGGGATTCAACTAAGCGTACCAAAGATTTTAATCTTTAAATAAGTAGTTTAAATTATGAAATGATTTAGAATTATTAAGTTTCAGTGGTATCGTGGTCATCACAAAATCGTCGCAGCTCATTGGTTTAAATTCATATCTGTGTGCGTCTATTCAAGTGCATTGAGAAACGGAGCTATGGATCCAATGTCTTCACAGTCTGGTATGGCTTTGCCTTTGAACTTTAGGCAAGATTCGGCACACGTCTGGCCCTGGAAGTAATCACCGAACATTTTTTTGCACTGAGCGCAGTTGTTGAGGCAAATCTGTATGAAATCAATTCCGCCCATTGGATCTGCAAGTCAAATAAAAAATAAAAACTAACATTTCTGGTGTGCTTATAAGCTTACCAAATCTTTTGCCATAGTGTCCTATGGAAGGGAGGGTATCCCCAAACTGTAGCAGGCAAAAAGTTGTCATCGCAATGGTAAACAGCATTATGTTCTTATTGGCGCACATACTGATAATAATCAAAATAAATATCAAATCGATAAATATAGCGTATTGGTATATAACGTTATGTAGCAATTCTTAATTTGCGACCGTTGAGTGCCAAGTGCTATGTTGAAATAATTAAACTCTCGTTTGTCTTTTTATTTTATAGGCAACCCAAACGTACATATATGCGAAAGCTTAACAAAGTCAAGAAGTCTGAAATAGCTACAGCGACAACAACTACAAGAGCGCTTCAAGCCGGTCTCAGATAGTCCGAGAGTGCGTCAGATAAATTTACAAAAAAAAAATAAAATAAAACGTCAATACAATCTCAATAAGGTGGTAATTTGTTTGTTTTCCCATATGAAAAAAAAAATTATCTGTGTGCTACAGATTTTTACAAACTGCTCAGAAAGGATTTATAAGTATTATATAAAACTCTCGTTACATTGGAAGTGCTTTTGTAAAAATTAAGAGTCATGCCCGACGTTTCACTTTTTATAAAGTCGAACAATGATAAACCCAAATGTAATATTGTTGGTGCTGAATGGATTTTCTTTTATGCTACTTAAAATATCTTGTTAGCTTGTTTAGGCCCAATTGCGTTGGCCTTTGGTTTTAAAGGATTGGAAGTTTGTAACACGCTTAAAAGCTTTACGTCTTTAATCTTAAAACCCCCATTTTCAAGAACAATTGCTATTAAAAAGAAAGGTGATAAAATTTTTAAGAATATTGTACGGAAAGTAATAGCAGGAAGTGTCAAGGAAACGTACTCAGCCGAGTTGTAACCGATTTCATGCGCTAAAATTGTAATTAATGCAAATTTAATACAGCCAAGTTGTTGGTCGCCAGATCGGTCATTAATTAGTGGGGGCTGGAACTGCAGCTAAAATTATACAACGTAGAATTTAGTTGGTTGAGCAAGTCCAGAGAAGCAGACGCGACAATAATAATAAGTTACGCTCCAATAAAATGCGTGAAATTCTTTTGTCCCAACCGGACACGCTACCGGCACAGGCAGAGACTGGTTTATCATCAATTCACGCTGTCTGTCGGTAGCATCCCTTTGTTTTGAGCAAACCTTTAAAAGTAAATTGATTCAGTTTTTGCTCACAGAAAAGTTAAGTATAGTATATTAATATTTATTAATCAATTTGTAAATCGTGGGAAAATTTAAATTTATGTTAATTTTATTCCACATAAATTATTCGTTTTTGAGCAAATCGACAACACGCGCCAGATACATGAGTAATACACATAGCGAAAAAAGAGATTTAAGTATTTTCAAACGTAAAATTACTTCAAAATGTACTTCACTAAGGTAAGATTTGCTTAGTTAGTTGAACCTGAGTTTAGATTTTTTATAAAGAATTTTCATTCTCATTTCGAGTAAATCTAGATTCTTTATTCTTATATCATAATTATTCGTACTAGGCTTAAGAATTTGTTTGCTCATTTAGCATGTAATTTTTCTCTCTGTGTATGATTGTTAAACGCAACTACACGTCACTGACATTTTGTGGGCGTGACACCCAAACTGATCTGAGCTGAACTGACAGTAGCTTATGTCTAATTAATTTGGTGACGTATATAAGCAATACTTGAGACTCACTGTATCATCTTAAGAGCTGGATGCGGCTTCACTTGATTGTGGGCGTGAGTTTGTTGGTATATTTTGAATGCGTTGACGGTGGTTTTGTTTGCTGAAAACTGGTTCCAGTGTGACTGTTGTTGGAGTGCAGAGTTCTTGGTGTATTTATATGTACAACAAGACAGTTGTCAGGGGCTCGTTGGGTTTGTGTGCGCAAATTAATCACTTTATCTCAGTAACAAACACATAATTGAATATTAGATCGCACGTAAGCAGAAACTTACTTCCGCTGGCGACGACAGTCACCGTCACAGTCACAGCCTCTTTTCTTGAGTGGCTTTCACAGCGGTTGCCGGCTGGATGTAACTTATCCAGTTAATTGCGTTTCTTTTGCGAAACTCTGGAAGTGGCTACAGGTTAAACAAATAAGAGAAATAAAACAGGAAACACGAAACTTGCAAAACTCTAGGGATTGCCATTTGACATACTTATTTTTAAAATTTGTATTGTCCAAAAGGAAAATGGTTGTCACAAGTTGTGAAAACTATTTTAAAACTATTTAAATACTTGAAATGAAATTTGGAATAAAATGGTGGTATTTTTAAAAGTTTTTTATTGCAATGAATTTAAGTTTATTTCGAAGTGTGTGGTATTCAAAGAACTGTATAATCTTAAAAAAAAAACCTATTTACGAGGTAAAAATTTAGTTACGATATCATTTTCATGCCCAAAAAATTTCTGATATCCAATTTTGTGTCGAAAAATATTATGTACATATAAATTATTAAAAAAAAATTTGACACTTGTGTCACAGAAATCGCTTTTCATACAATTTCATACAAATTTAAGTGAAATTCAAGCGAAAGCTATTTCTGTGGCACCATAGTATACCTTTTGATCGGTATGTATGTACATAGCTCGACCTGATCGGAAAGTCATAGCAAATTTTCCATTTTCCGGTATATATCATTTGCCACAATTGGAGTTTTGCCAAAACTGGCTCTTTTTTGTCCTGTTGGCCCATTTTTTTGGAATTTTATTTTTTCGAATTGGCTCATTTTTTTATCAGTTCAGAATTAGGTTTTTGTCAGGCATGCCACAGAAATCTCTTTCACTTGACTTTCACGTCAATTTCATTTCTCCGTGCCACAGTCCAATCACCTGAACAATTTTGAGTGAGATGAAATCATCGCTCAATTCACTGGCGTCCGATGCCATGAGAATAATGTCACATTTTTTGTCCGAATTTTTGAATTTAGAGTTGTCGAGAAACTTTTATTGTTTGCCGCGCCAATAACTTTAAAATTTTTTTAAGCTATACAATATTAATTATTATATAAATAAATTTAATTATATAAATTATATAAGAATTAAAATGAAAATTTGATATTCTGCAATGATTAACTTTAAAAAGTTGCTAAACAAACCCTTGGGAAATTTAATCTAAGAAGGGGCCAACCCTAGCAACCTAGTTCGAAAAGGTTGATGAACATGCTAAAAAACCTAAATCACACGAATTTCTGTGGCACGGAGAAATTTTCGAAGTGGAATTGCTTTTCTCTGAAATCGCTTTCACTAGTGATTTCTGTGGCATGCCTGTGTATGTGAAATGAAAATGAAAAGTGAAAATGAACTTTTTCAATTTTGAAGCTAGAATTTTGAAACTTTTACCAGAATTTTTGTTGGAATTTTCTCGAATTTACAATTTTCTTACTTTTTGGATTTTTATTTACTTTGCCACGCGAAGAGCTAACGGCACCAATCCAATTTTAGATTGAACTTAATTAATTTTCAAAATGTTTTTATTAAATTTTTAATTTATTTTGGAAAATTGAAAATTTTCATTTTAAATTTAGCGCGCACTAACTAGATTTAGGCATAGCTCTGCTTGCATTTGATGTGCACTGCTTACTATTCTCGCTTGAACGGCTTTAGGTTTGCTGTGCACTGCTTATTACACTTCACGAACTGCTTGCCTTTGCTCTTTACTGCTTTAAAAAAAATCGGTGATTAACAGTGTGACAAATCTTTTGCAGAAATGTAAATAAAAAAAAATATTACAACTATGTCTACTTGGAGCGCCAGCAATTACAATAATGGGATAAATAAATAAATAATGGGACAATAAATAATTTAAGGGGGTTTTGCTGGTTGGAAGGCTGTTTATGGACTTTTTTTTAAAAAAAATCTACTTAGTTAAATAAATTCTGTGTCTTTTTAATTGTATTAACAAAATATTGAATTAAATAAAAAAATTGTTTTTTTTCCTTTGTACGAGTGCTGTTTAAAAAGTTGTCGGCCTTCAAAGTTGGACGTCGAATAAAAAGGTATGCTGCTGGCGGCACGGATAACTCCACTTCGGATCATTTGAAATGGAAAAAGTAAACGGCGTTGGATTTAGTACAGATGGTATTAGGGCCCCTATCTCAATCATAATTTTGCGTTTTCTTTTACAAAATGGCGGCCATTGAAAAAGTAAAAGTAGATTTTGCCACTTTTTTTGTAGTTTAATGTAAAAAAAATAGTAAAAAAATAGTTAAAAAAAAGTAAATTTATGACTGAGGTAGGGGCCATAATGGTGACAATTCTGGATCGATTGCACTTTGTTTCATCAAAAAACTATCACTTTGTTTAGAACTACGCGCGCAATCAGTGCCGCCAGCTCGAAAAACGTGGTTTCGAGAAAAACGCGTTTAAAGTTTTGACTCCACTTGCATTAACATTAACACTGCTGGACAAAAAAGGCCATTTCCATGAAGTCTAATTTTATAACTTTTAATGCACATGTAATTCAATGAATTGTACTCATTACTCAATGCTAATTTGTGTCAATGAAGTTGGGACTGTCTCTCTAAATATGCTCAACATGATATCATTGAAGTACCGACAATTAAAAAGTAACGAGATAATTAAAAGCTACCCCGCAGTTATTTGCATATACATATATCCTTCGTGCACGTAGAACAACTTAAGTAGCGGCATTGTGTGCCATTGTGTTGAGAATGCAGCTGCAGGTGCTTGTTTGTATGTGTACGTATGTATGTGAGTTAACAGTGTTAACTTTACACCAACCCATCTGTGAGGCTATGTAAATGACTCTGAACTGGTTATCCTTTCATATCCTTTGCATGATGCTACGTATTTATACCCAATTTAAATATATTTACAAATATAACATACCTTATAATGTATTCTGTCTGCGGTTTAATCAGGACTCTGTTTACTGAAAAGTTAGAAATTATTAGCATTGTCTGCTAATTAATTTATAGGTTTTAGGAAAAGCGATTTAATATTTGTATCGTTAGCTATATATAGTAAATATTTATTTAATAACAGCCAGACATGAATTTTACCAAACAGAAAACTTACAGAACATATGTTTTATTGGAACTGTTGCCATTTTTGATGCCTCAGATATTTACTGCTCGCATTGTCCCAAAAGTCGTCTTAAAATTTCTTTGTAAAAGTTTCTCCGAGTTTTTATTCGAGTTTTCACTTACCTACCTTACGCTTTAATGTTCTATTGCCAAGACCACCTTATTTAGCAGAACATTCCTGGTGTTGACCAGCGCTGGCAGAAGCTGGTAATCATAAAGCTTGTGGCATCGATTGGGAGCTAAGCATGAAAGTTACACAAATTATTATTGCCTTTATTTCATAGTCCCATCTGTATACGTCGCTTTAAAAGTTCTTTAATGTTGATTTAGGGTCTCTAAATCTATCCATTTAATACCCGCTTAAAACCTGCAGAGACTCAGTGCTTCCATTAAATGCACTTAACTTTATTTAAAACATCTATCTACGGGCTTTCCAAGACTAATTATATATTTAAGATGCAGACAACACAACAGTGACTTACTCAGACAATGTGAATGAGAGATTTATTGCGATGCGTAAATTGGAGTACATACAGTCCATGATTCATTGCAAATGCAATGCAAGGTAAGTACTTGACAATTCTTGCAAAGAGCACATTTGACTGTTACAAAGGAAGACACGATGTCAATTCCACCACGACAAAGTGTAAAGCGGGCAGTCAGACAGACAGACAAAGCAAGCCTTACATTTGTCTCACTCAAGATGAATTTATAAGAAGGTGATGTATTCACTTAATCTCGGGGCGATTCTGTCAAAGAGAGTCTGACGTGAGAGAGACGACAGAGATATATAAATAGAAAATTTGTTTTGTTTGGTTTTCTATACATTTCACTCATTTTCAATTTGTTCGCTGTGCAATATGTAAAATCAAAATAAAAAGCAATGGCATGTTTGCCTTATTGTTCCTGTTGCATTTATCCACTTTTGTCTCCTCAAAATATCTCTGGACACACAAACCAAACGACTTGCGTTCGAGCGGCATATTTATTTTTCACACAAGGGGCATTTTTCAGAGAATTTAATACAACCGCTTACTACGACCAAGATGTATTTATAAAGGTGGTGTACTCGTTTGACGTGCTCTCTTTTTCGGGGCGCAAATGTCATTACGAAAGCAAACATCGTAGTAAGCGGTTGTATTAAATTCTCTAAAAAATGCCCCTTGTGTGAAAAATAAATATGCCGCTCGAACGCAAGTCGTTTGGTTTGTGTGTCCAGAGATATGAAAAGGAGACAAATAAATGCAACAGGAACTGTGGGAGCATGCACCGGTGAGCAGCTTCCACAAAGAGAGCAACAGGGATAACAGCGTCGATGCTGACGGCTAACAGGAGCTTAACAGATCTCCATAATCACAATTAATTAATTGGTTACCTACGGGTCATTACAGGAACAACAAGACAAACATGCCATTGCATTTTATTTTCATTTTATATATTGCACAGCATACAAAACGAAAATTAGCGAAGAGTATAGAAAACCAAACAAAACAATTTTTCTATATATCTATCTCTGTCGTCTCTCTCTGAGAGTTGACAACAAAAGCGTCGCCCCGAGAGAGAGCG
The DNA here is from genome assembly GCA_037043405.1 of Drosophila subquinaria. Taxonomy (NCBI): domain Eukaryota; kingdom Metazoa; phylum Arthropoda; class Insecta; order Diptera; family Drosophilidae; genus Drosophila; species Drosophila subquinaria. The sequence goes on from JBAMBL010001636.1 coordinate 11,762, forward strand.
AATACACCACCTTTATAAATACATCTTGACTACGACGTTTGCTTTCGTAATGACACTTGCGCCCCGAAAAAGAGAGCACGTCAAAGGAATTAGTGATGTAAAAAACATACTCTATTTTCTCCGTTTTTTGTTGTTGTAGACGATCTTAAGCGATTCATTTGCATTTGCAATACATCGATGCATCGCTTAACATCGACATCAACAAAAAAACCGGAACATATAAAGAAAAATTGCTGAAATACATCGATGCATCGATGTTTTTTACTTTTTTCAGCGATTTTTCTCTATCTGGGGAAATTTAAGTGAAATTCAAGCGAAAGCGATTTCTGTGGCACCCCCGTATATTTTCCTTTTTTTTTTTTGATGTCGATGTTGAGCGATGCATCGATGCATTGCAAATGCATGTGCATCGCTTAAGATCGTCTACAACAAAAAGAAACGGAGAAAATAAAGAAACATCGCTGAAAAAACATCGATGCACCGATGTTTTTTACATCACTAAAAGGAATACATAATTTCCTTATAAATTCATCTTGGTCTCACTTACAAACTTTCTGACTGACAGACTTCTCTAAAGTAACAGCAACGGTAAAAGAAAAACAAGTATCCGTTCTTTGGCAGTGGTTTAATTCTGCTCTTTTTTGTGGTTGAAATGCTGGCTGAACTTGTTTAACAAACAAAAAAAACTCAGCTTAAAAGTAGGCAGCACTTTCTTTTCCGCATACTCAAAACAGGCACATTAAAAGCAGCTCGTTTTAGTTATAATAGTAGATTTCCAATTACAAGGAAAGTAGTAGAAAATATATTTAGTAAAAAAAAAACCCTAAAAAGATGCTAAATCAATTGCTGATGAAGACAAATATAACTGCCAACTGCCAAATATATGCTGCCACTTAAAAGTAATTAATTTGAGCCAAAAACAAACGAAAAATGAGCCAAATTCACTAAAAGAGCGCCGAATGTTAGTAACATTGTTAGCACTGTTAACGCTAACACTAACCTGTTAGTAAAACTCTCCCCTCCTGAAAGTATGTGACTTTTTCTTTAGTGCCGCGCTAAGTTTGAAATGAAAATTTGCAATTTTCTAAAATTAATTTAAAAAAGCTGAGAATTAATTTAAAAAAAACAACAAAATCCAAAATTAGGTAAAATAATTAACTTTATTTAGAAATTGGTTTTGGTGGCAAAATTGAGAAAAAACCCCAAAAAAATTTTGAAATAACAGGAAATTTGAGAAACAACAAATATCAATAATTCGAGAAAAATTATACATATCTCTGACACAAATTTCAAAGCTCTAGCTCAAAAAACAAAAAAGTTGACTTTTTCGGCCATGTCAAAAATTTGATATTGGATTGCGGAGAATTTATTCTGGAGTCCCAGGCGCGCAGAACAGCGCTTAACATAGCAAGTAGATACACAGAAAACGTTCTGCGTTTAGCGAGAGCGAGAGAGCGTGCTTTGCAGCACACTGGAGTGACTGATGCGGCTATCTTGTTGGTGTATGAGTTTTAATGGCCGCCTTACCAGCTGTTCGGTGGTGAAACAAACAGCTGTTCATAAATTGAAATCGCATTGCCGCTTTAGAATATGATGCAACAAAGCAAACAAACGCATTGTAAAAGTAAACTGCTTAAATAACTGCAAATAGTGCAAGTGATACAATTTGAATATTTTAGTTGACGCCCGTCCTAAACGGACTTCGAGTCTGCCGGCCGCGGCTCCCGCCAAAATTGAAAAAAGTACGTAGCTAAAAAATGTATGTAATGCATATGGGTAATTCTCCCATGTCGAATGCGACATTCGTACGCATTCAAAGTGAAATAAAACATATGCCAAAAAATTATTTTTTTGTGACAAAAGGAGAAACTTATAGGTATTGATTAGCACTATAATTGATGATAAAGTGGATTTTGGGAAATTGTTCGTTTTCAAGATAATTTAAAAAAACTAATGCATTCGCACGCGACTCAGATAGAAGTCGTTTTTTCGGCGACCAGTTCTAGCACTGATTTCGGCAAAACGTGAACGTATATTTTGATGCTATTTATTTTGAAATGTAATGTATTCATTTATCTAAAAAATGCTTTTTGTTTGATTTAAAAATATCAAGTAGTTTTTTTTTAAATATAATTTGAGTCACTGTCGCATGCGACATGTCGCACGTGACATTTTTTTCCACAAAATATTTCTGTTGTTTCTGTCTCTCTTTTTTTAATTTATATATCGAATCAGCTCGAAAAACTTGTTTTAAATTAAACTTTCAATATATTTCTATGTATTAAAATGGTTTATGTTACAATCTTACTATCTTACTTAGTGTAATCGAAAAAATACAAACGGTCCATTTTGGAAATCAATTTTTAAGAAAATGGACATAAATATGGAAAAAGTGAATTTATTCCAATGTAGAATCTATATGTTCATCCTATTGAATTTCTTCTAGCGTATATTGCTTAAATAAATAACTTGAACACATTTTCGGAACATAATTGCACAAGATGTGAGTTTTTGAGCAATTTTTCGTTTTTAGGCTCGGTTGACATTTCTGGAGAAATGCCCATATACTATTTAATAAATATTATTCGATCCGCAGCTGCGCGGCTCACAGGAGTGGTCACATTTTCCGTAGCCACGCGCACGTCATGTGTAAACAAATGCAACATACCAAAACCTAATTCTGAACTGATGAAAAAAGGAGCCAATTCGAAAAAATAAGTGCCATTGCGCCAACAGGACAAAAAAGAGCCAATTTTGGTGCAAAAGCGCCAATTGTGGCAACCGTGCTGCCAACTATGCTGTGCCAATTTTCGTGTCAAGAATCAGATCGATTTTCGAATGCGTTAACACATGAACATAATTGAGCCTAGTGTCTGCAACTTTTGTGACAAGATATTAGCTTTGGAACGTGGTCTACACATACAGAATTGTGACATGACCCCGCTAGCCGAGAAGTGTAAGTTTCAATATGCTAAACTTAATTACGTTGAGAATGTACAGTAGCGGCATTGTGTGCCATTGTGTTGAGAATACATTTCATTACAAATTTACAATACCCTCTACAGGGGTTCAAAAATTCCCTAATTCAAACTATTTTGTGGGGTTGTAAGCTACCACTTGGTAGCTAAATTTACGATGAACAATTCGTTAAACTGTCCGATACAAAACGCATTTTAGCAGAAACGCTCCTGCCTATCCCTTTTATGCTTGGCTGGCTGATTTCAAAGACTCTAATTATATAATACATTCTTAAAGTACCCATAGAGCAGAATCTGAAATATGCCTGTACACAATCACAAATTTACTTTAAATGCTCACCCAAATATTTAAATTATGTTGAAAACACTCAAAGAAACTGAACAAGATTTATAAAAATTAAATTTTGTTTTTAAATTTATTACAAAAAGGCAATTGCCGCTAAAATTTACAATTACTTACTTATTTCAGTCGCTTATATATAATATTATTATACAAGGGTAGCCCTAATAAGTGTCGCACTTTTTTGAAGCGATACTGTGCCTAAACAAACCCGCACAGATCAGCACTCGTTATTATTTCTTCCACTTAAGTATATTTTGAAGTCAATTTACTTAAAAGTCAGTTCATATATTATCTGTTGAAAGTTTGTCAACAATAAAAGTAAAAAGAGAGCTAATGCTAAAATTGAATTTAGAAAACATACCAACATTTTTAAATTGGTATAAAATATAGATAAATGCTCCTGGATTGGTTAAGACAGTACGTAAACAAAAAAAAAGAAATTATGCAATTTCAGGACGAGAAATGGCCAAGGAGCTTAATCTGAGACGTAAGATTATTGGAAAAAATATTTAAAATAAAGTTAAGATGAAAACTTTCAAAAAAAATTGATTTACGGTCCTAAGGACCGTCAAAAATATTGCAGCAGGAGGGAAGCAACTTGATCCTTCAGTGGCACGCAAGCTGAAATGTTGTTTTTTTGACGGATGCTACAGAAAGCCACGACCAACAGAATGATAGTGTTTATGCGACAAGCTTGGCAGACGATCCGACTAATAAGAAAGCCATTCAAGGATATTAAAATTCGATAACTGTTCTGCATATGACATTACAAGATGGACAAATTGAAGACTTAAAAAATCCTGGAGTTGGAGCAGTTCAAGAGTCTATTACAAAAATTTTGGGAAGAAATAGCCAAAGCGTTTAGAGCTGGTAAAGAAAACTAAGGAGAAAAATACAATTTTAATATGTAAAAACATAAGAAAATACTTCATCAAAGATTTCAATATAAATTTCCCACTAGATTTTGTTGGATTAAATAAATTAGGTGCGACACTTATTAGGGCCCACGCTGTATAATACAGTTGAACTTTATAACTCGAACGTCTATAACTCGAATTCTCTCTAACTCGAATTAAATTGAGTGGCAATAGCGTATTCTAAACAGAACAAATATACTTTTAAAAGTCAAAGTCTCCATAACTCGAACATTTTTTTTGGATAGTGGTGATTCGAGTTAGGGAAGCTCGACTGTATTTAAAAATAATATTTTTTTTGAGCATATATGTGGAATTTTTGTGTGGTTCTAATATATACAGTTTGTTTAATTAAAGTAAATATTTGATATATCGTTGGGGCTCTATTTGATTTCATTTCAAGAAAAACTGTTGAGTAACCATCGGACAAAGCACACTACAAAATTTATCAGCTGACTAGAGTAACGCAAAAATATATTTAGTTATATTTGTGAGCTTTATTTAAATCAAGAAACTGAAAAGTTTTCAAATGTTAGTTAGCTTAAATATTGTGAAATGATTTGAACTCTATCATCTAAAATGCAATCCTTCTATATGCATGGAACGCGTGTCCAATCTCTAAAGTGGCATGTTCGAATCTAGAAACATTACCATATTCGGTAATTCGGTATATGTCTGTCTTTGGATGTGTGCGTTGGTGTATATTAAAGCACACACGCAAATACCAAAAATTGCAGCTCCCTTCCCACTGCCACTGTGTGCTGCTCAACTAAGCATATCGACGTCAATAAATCATCCAATAATGTGCTGATGCTGATGCAGTGCAGAGCGCAAATGGCTCCGCTTGATTCAGCTGCAGTGTAGCAGGCGGGGCTATAAGTCTGTTGAGCTAACTGCCATGTCTTTTGCCATTTCCGGAGTTACGTACGAGCTGCTGTTGTTAGCTGAGTGCTTTTTGAGCTTCAACAGAAGCAGTCTCAGTCGGTCTAAAAGGAAAAGTTAGAAGATGGGTTTGAGTCTCAATTTCACTCGGTGTAGCCCTGGTGCACTTGTATTTGCGAATTGCCATCATAAAATACGAAAAGAAAATTGCAGATTGAATTTTATTTGGTTGCGGCTCTTTAAAATCATTACGAGCTGCATCTATGTGTGAATGCGGGCACGAGTGGAACATGCATCAATCAATGCATCAATTTACTAAATGAAGCTTAGTATGTGCTCCACCGGCAACTTAAAATGCTTTTACTGTTAAGTAGCTATCGTTTCGGGCAGAGCATACATTAACATAAATTTTGCTTTATCTTATTAGGGCCAGTAATGCCGCCTCAGTGCTCTGTCAAAAATTAAGTAATCACATTTAGTGTATCTACTTTTACATTAAAAAAAACAAACGCACGAATGTCTGCCATTTCAGTGCGCCCAGTGTTCCCAAACTGTAAGCGGGAACTCTGATTTCAGTTCCGCTTTATGCTCAGCCTTTAGCAATACCAAAGTCGATTCGTAATGGCCGACGCCCTCACGCTCTCACGAGTTCGCTCAGGATAGCCCGTCCGGGGCATCGCGACGCGTCGCCTTGCAAATGACGTTATTTAATGTTACTCCGTGAATATTAATGCGATTTAAATGTACTGATTTGATTGAAGCTAATTCAAAAGTTTATGATGCCCTTTACCAACTGTCAAAGGAACTGTTCTTAAATACTCGTGCATCGGCAAAAAGAGAATTTAACATTTAGATAATTTTTGATTTTCAATCTAGCTAAGCTAATTATAATATCGACCCATTAACGCCCATACTTTAACGATAGTCTGCACAGTTTTTTAAACTAGAGTAAATAAATAAAAACAAACGAACGTTAGGCGTCAAGAGCTTCATCTGTTCATGCACATAATAGTACCAACCAAGAAATATGCTTTTCTAACTGCGGTTGCGGCTATTAAATTTAAAATTTAACGAAAATTAAATTGAGTAAATAACATGAAGATTGAATGTGTTGAGCATGTATGCGAAGTAACAAAAGATAGAGATAATGTAAGATCTTCTATTGCATTCCATAGCTTCTACATAAATATTGAGTATACCGAATTGTTGATCAAAGCTAAAATTTTTTTTGCATCTTTTTTTGCCTTTGACATTGGGGGAGTCCTCTTCTTAGACAAGAGGCGACAGGGAAAACTGTTCATTTATTGAACAAAGAAAGTAGCTGAGCCCAGTCCGGCTACAAATTTCCTTTTCCGGTATAATGCGATACAAGGGCAGTCAAGTGTAAAAAGTCCCATTCAAGATATGTTGCTGTGTCTGTTTCATCACTTTTTCTCCTTTGTTTCATTTCAAGTTTTTCTACAGTATCCACACTATGATTGCTTTGAGTGCTGCTGTGTATACGTTGAGTTTGGAGTACAGTTGTATGAAATTTTCTTAAAGTTGACCAATCATGTGACACTTTAATATGCTCTTATTCTGCATATTTTTGAAACAAAAAAAAAAACTTTTATAAGCAATCGATTGATTTCACCAAAAATGCTTTTAAAATACCTATATGGGGTTCGCTTAGCGTATTAATATTGTATAGATGCCGTATATTTTATGCAGCGTTGTAAGTAAGGTAAACTTGTGATAATTCAAATAATTACAACGCTCAGCTTTAGAATAGCAGCCACTGCAATTGTCGCAACCACATTGCGGGATTCATTCCCGTATCACCCCCTGCATTTGTCTGGCAGGCAATGCAAAAGCACTTTATTTAAGTGAGTCCCTCATGAATAGCACTTGGCTGACTAGTAAGCGGGTGGGGATTGCTTGACTGTTTGAATTTGCAACACTTCTTTATATTTTTTATTTATCCCTTGTCTTTATAAAGTACGCAAAGGCCACCCCGTACTGGCTGCTGCATTCACAACTGCCCTACACTCTTACTTAATACCATCTATGTATATGCATATAAACACACATAAGTGTGCACACAAGTACATGTATGTATGTATATATTTATGAACTCGAGTATTCGAACATCAAGTGGCTTAGGCAGCAGCTACTTTCCATGACTGTGCCATCTAATGTTGACTCATTTTGCTGAGTTTGCTGTTTGATTTATAACTGGTACCAAGAGATAGGCAAACAGCTATATTTTTGCTTTAAAGTGTTCTTACTATAAAAATACATGTGATTAATTTAAATGGTTTTCTGGTTCCTTCACATAAATTTGCAGTAGATCTAAAAGAAGACATCTCATTAAAAAAAAATTGATTGCAGATAATACGACTAGGAAAAGCGGAAAGTGTATCTTACCAATGGGTACCATAAGCGAGGGCATTACCATACAACCTAAAACAACCGAGTAAAACATAGCCATATTAAATCCTCTACAGACATTCACATTGGAGATTTACAATTAAATGCAAGTGCTGCATTAGGCGCCTTTTGTAACGGCTAACTGTGCAGATACATATGGGCATGTATGTATCTGCATTACACGTCAGTTTGAGCACATATGCCATATGTATGTGCAACTAACCTTCTACACTTTCAGGTTAGAAATTTAATTTACATTGTTGTCATTGTCAATGTTGCTACTACAGTTACTGTTCTTGTTGTTACTGTTTCTATTGCCGTTGCAACCAACTTTATCCCTTTGATATTCAAAGCTCTTTTGTATAGACAAGCAGTCAGAAGCTTTAGTTAATTGAAATTGATTTAGCATTTCTATAAGTGGTACCGTCGACAAACATGGCAAGCATATACAAAGCAATTCTCGCATTCACCCATATCCACCCCGATTGCACACACACACACACTTCAGGTCATGCGTATACATTATCGATTTTGAAACTTTCGGTTGGTAAAGAGTACTGATAGTGATTTCATGTTGCTTGTCTTATCAGTAAAATAGCTCGTAAAATAAATAAAAGTCTATCTGAGTTGTCTTATATATTGGCCTTAAATATTGCAGTTTAAAATACTTTTAAAGATAATTGCAGTTAACTAAAAACCACCTAAAATTGGCAAGAGCATTTGTTGCATCTATTATAATTAAAATGTGGATTTACCTAGCCAAGTTTGTTTTTGACTAATAAAGACTATCTTTAATTACTCGTTTTATGTGTAATCAAAATTGATGGACCTTTAAATTTTCATTGCTTTTTGACATAACAAGTGTGACAGTTGAGCTCGCTCGATTGTAGAAACCTTACCTTAAGTATCACGACTATAACGAAAAATATAATTATCTAAATTGGTCGGAGCGTTCGGAAGTGAAGCGCCAATGATACCAATGAACGCCAACAAATTTTATTCAAATATATATAAACAAATTTTCTTTATTTAATTTATTGCCATTAGCATTTTATTTTTTGATGCACACATACATTTTCATACAGACTTTTTTTTTTCTAAAATACAAATATAATCTCAAAATGGATAATGTACTTTAATTTGTTTAATATTTTATGCCAAATGAACATAACTTATTTATACTTAAAATAGTATGTAGACATTTAAAGGATGTACAAAAAATATCTTACAAATTTTAAAAAAATTACCGTTATTGGATTACTTAAATTTATGTAGTCACTTATTTTATATTCTAGTTTTTGTAGTCTTTAAATTACATTAGCGAGATTCTCGCGTGATCGCTGTAAAACACACCTAATGACCTAATGAAGGGGTTTGAGGTCTTGACTAATGAATAAAGAAATGCATTTAAATGCCACAATTGATTGTGTAATTATATCGGTGTCAATGCCAAGATCCGTGGTATTTGGAATTGCGCATCTGCGATATCTGGAGGTCGCAGGGTGATTAGGTTTTGCGGTTCAAGGTTCAGGGTTTGTAGACACTGCAGGCATGCAACAAACCACAGTCAAGCACTGAAGGTATCGATTTTACTTGTAAGCATTGCTTACCTTGCTAAAAGTGAGGTAAGTTCTTCACGATCCATTTTCGCTAGCTGAGCCTCCCTGGTATTTTCCATTACACGTTGGACTTCTAAATCCAAAGCGCGTTGCTCTCGTTCACACTCGACCTGATCACCAAATTCGCGTGCATCATTAAATGCAACCGGTGGTCGAAAGCCGCCAGTCAAATCACCGCTCGTAATTGAGGCTATTGAAGCGTCCAACAATGCCGCGGCCTGTCCCCCACTGTCTTTACTGTTAAGTACAATAGGGAAAATTTCAAGAAGTTGAAATAATGAACGATATATTAAAAAGCTTAATATAGTTTCTAATATGCTAAATGAAAAAAATCAATTTTCGATTCGGATTGGTTAGGGCTTAGGTACCTGAACTACCTGTTGCTACTACCAGGGCAGTTTCGTCGTTCCAACGTCTGGTTGGCAAGCTGTGATGCAGTTTTTCGGCTGCAATGCACCGCACTCCTACTTTCCACGGCCATACCAACATGACGCGGCGTACTTAGTCTTCGCTCCAATGCCGGCGAGATCTGATCATTATTAGATTCTGTGCTTGAATCAGGTTGAAAGATATCTGAAAAAAATTAAAAGTTGCCGCTTATTGAAATATCAAAATTCTATTCAAGTCACATACCTAAGACTACGCGACCATCACTTCCGCGAGATGATTTACAGGGAACTCGATATGTAGGCATGTTTGAAAATTCCGTGTTGGGGCTTATACTCGTGTCAGACTCAGACCCGACCACAGCTCCGGTACTGCCGATTTTGGAGGGCCGACCACCGCTCGATTTCTTAGAATGACCACTCTGCGAGCCAGCCACAATGGTCATTGACTTACTCAGAGTAGATTCATCTTAAAATAAATAGTTTAGCTTTTAGCTGAAGCATACATAAAGCATCATACCTTCGGTATTATGGTAGCGCTGCTTGTGCCATCTGGACTTGCTCATTACATGTCCAAAGCTCGCATTTGCAACGGGTAGCAGCGGGTAAGCCGTTGCATTGAGATTCTCCCCTTCTGGGTGGCCAAATGTTTTGAATTGCATAGTGTAGTCATGTGGCGTTTCTCCGGTTGGAACAACGCCGCGTGTTGGCGTCTTTGTTGGTGCGCCAGTTCTTCCACCATTCACGCTGAACGTTGCATATGGCGAAATCTCGTACATTTCTAAGTAAGTTACGAAATTACCTTAAGTTGCTACCTGAAGCTGGACACGCTCAAAATTACCTGACTCGTTACCCTTGTCCACTGTCTTAACTGGAGAGGCGCTGTAAACCTGCTGGTTGCGACGATTCTCATGCTCGTCTTTGTAGTCACTGCGAATCGTTCGGGACTCATATCCCTCAGAGATAGGGCCACAGATTGTACTTCGGTGCTTAATAGTAAGTGCACTGCAAGGAAATCAAAATAATTGAGACCGCTATTAAACCATTGGACGTTCAAGTAATCTTAACACCCGCATAAGCAGCAAATCCAATATCTCCAGGCACCCTGCGGAAATAAATAAATTATTTAACGTGCCGCTTTTTCTCTGATTACTGGATAACAATCAGTTAAGTCAATTAAAACTTTAATTAAAATCGCAGGAAAGACCACATATTTAATTAATTTAATTGGTTCTGCTTAGCACCTACTGGCTATACCAAATGAACTAGCACTTACATCGTTATTATGGTTACTGTGATTATAGCAATGACAATAAATGTTGCCAACCAATCACCGCTCGTCGGATTTGTTGCATTTATCAGATTGTCCATTAAATCATATTCCGAGGCAAGTATAGGGGGTGGTGAAATTGTGATGCCATCAAGGCTCGTTGTACCGAAATGATAATGTTCTGTGGTTTTCCCGGCATCGTTGGTAGCCGAGATACGCAGCTGATACCACTTAGCAGGCAGAAAGTCACAAAATATTACATTTTCACGATTTTCCTCTGCATTAGAAATATCCGATGTAACAACTGTCCAGCGTATGTCGCCTGGGTTAGATGGACAAAAGAATAACAGCATAAAAAACCTTTTTTTGTGTGCCAAAAGGAAAAGATCATACATTTATTGTAGATGGCTTCAAGAAAAGGAATAGCAATATGAACTAACTAAAAAATGCAATTGTTAAATGGAAGTATGGGGTCTATAAAGCGCGGTACACATGTTTTGATGGTTTACGGCATCAGCAAACACTTTGCCTTTAACATTCAAAGTAAGCATACAAAAATACAAGACTGCAAACTGGAGTTGAACCAAACCGCGCAGAACTGGCTGGGATCGAGTCTTTGGGCTAAACCGAACCTTTGATGATTTTTAGCCCGCGATCCCGAACTTAAAACAAATCCCTTTTTCAAATAAGAGTTTTTAATTATTAGAGATTTCATACTTTTCTAATGATCCACAATTTTTGAGATTTCCAATGAATATCATAAAATAACATATTATATATATATATACAAAATTTAGTTGACCCAAAAATTATAAAATTAATTAATTAATTATTTTGTATTAATTTAAATCTAAATTCGAAGCAAGACTATAAGCTCAGGGGGCACCGAGTTGGACGTCGAAAAAAAAGGTATGCTGTTGGCGGCACGGATAACTCCACTTCGGATCATTTGAAATGGAAAAAATAAACGCCGCGGCGTTGGATTCAGTACAGATGTTATTCGGGCCCTTACCTCAATCATAATTTTACGATTTTTTTTACAAAATGGCGGCCATTGGAAAATAAAAGTAGGGGCCATAATGGTGACATAATGGTGAATTCTGCGTCGATTGCACTTTGTTTCATCAAAATTCGTTCAGAACTACAGGCGTAATCAGTGCCGCTAGCCCAAAAAACGAGGTTTCGAGAAAAGCGCGTTTAAAATTTTGACTTCACTTGCATTAACATTAACATTGCAGGACAAAAAAGGACATATCTCCTAAACTATTTCGAATTTCAAAAAACCCTTTTTGGACGATATTCTCAAATATCCAAACTATACAAATATGAAAAAAAATCGAATTAAAAATTTTGCCGACCAGCAATGCCTTGCTCTAATGCTTGAATTACCAAAAGTTTTGATGATTTGCAGCCTTGTAAAAAAAAATAATTATAACTAATAATAATTATAGGTAATAATTTATATTTAGGAATTGAAGAGAGTCATATTTTAAAACTACAGGAGACAAAAATCCACCATTTAGATAATTTTTAGATTTTAACAAACCTAGTGGACGGTGTTCAATGGAGAAATGATGTATGTCACAACCACCATTGTGCCAAGAAGACAGCTTTAAGTTGACGCATGTTGAATTTGTGGCAATTAGCTCGTTGACGTTCGGTGCTTGGGAGGCTAATATAAATAAAAATGACAACCAATATTAAATTATGTTGGAGCTAGAATGTCGCTAAATTTCATTACAGTAAATAAAGCTTATTGGATTCTGAATGACTTTAAACTTCAAGTTCATGCATGTGTAAAAGAGTGTTATGTGAACCAAAACTTTGAATCTAGTTAACATCGAAATGTTAAAACCGACAAATAATTTTTTTTTTTTTTAATGACTTGAAGTATATTTTTTTGCGCTTCATTCCGCAGAACTAAAACATGTTTGACTACAATTGAATCGAACCCAGTTTTTTTTCAAACTGGAAGTTCTATTATGTGGCAGGTTGGCGACTCTAGTCCCTGAGCCACCGGACCACATCTGACAAATAATACAGGTATATTTTAAGTATCCCAATTTTAATTTGAAATTGAAAAACTTTATTGTAATTACAAAATACACGCTTACTTGATGCCGAATCAAATTAAAGGTTAAACAATGACAATGTTTTGACAAGCTCTACAAGTTGAATGTTTTGAAAAGTGTTAACAAAAAGAATGAATGAGTGATGTAAATCCAAACTACGAATCGAGTTTTATAAAAATCATTCACAAATATCGGTTTCATTAACTCAATGCCTTGTCAAAAAAAATTGCAAATTAAAATAATGAAAAATATCAATCGAAAATCGAGATGCCGATTTGTCAATGTATGTTCGCATCACTAGTAAAAGCAATCGATGAAAACTTACGTTTACCCTTAGTCCAGACATTAATTTCCTCACTGGACGCACCAGTAGCAACCATATTATGAGCTGACATTTTTATAATGTACTGATTCCCACATTTCAAACCAGTAATTGTGTAAGCGTTATTCTCCGGCAGCAGCTCAGTCTGTACCGAGCTTTCTCCGGATGCGTGATACGAAACCGTATAGCCCTGCAGGGGTGCTCCACCATCCTCCGGCGCATCCCAACTGACACGTATGCTGTCGGCGGAAGCATACTGCACTATGATTTGTGGTGCACTGGGAGGCTTCATAGCAATCAACTGATATTGTATTTCATCACTGCCAAATAGATTGTTCGCCGTGCAGGTATAATTTCCGGACAGGCTACCTTCAACACCTTTAAAGCACGAGGAGCGAAAAGCAGATTAATTATGTTTAAGCTTACTTCACATTTTAATCTACTTACGGTGAATTTTCAAATTGCCCTCATTGGTGACCTCATAAAATGGGCTGAAAGTAACGGGGCGATCACGAGTTAACCAACGTGCACGCGGCGTTGGGTTGCCAACTGCCATGCACTTCAGCACGAGCCTAGTGCCCACTGCTTTACGCACCACCTGACCAAATGAGGCAATGCGGGCAGGTGCTACAGAAAAACAAAAATAAAACAAACAAACAAAAACCATCGCAATCTGTTAGTTCAACGAAATGAAAAGGTTGCTGTGGCTTGTGCTGTTAATTTGGTCGGCAATCGCCGACTAAATGTGAATTTTTAATTAAAATCAAAATTATAATAATATCCGATATTCTTTAACACTTTTACAGCTACATTACTCGTATGTATACGAGAATGTGCAGATTTAAAGTGCATCACCACTTACCTCTTGTATTCGTGGCCTGGGCGACCACAGATGTAGGCTCACCCTCGCCCACCGAAGTGGATGCAGAGACCCAAAACTCATACATTTGATTCTCGGCAAGGCTGCGTGCTTCGAATGTTACCGGATAGCCGTGCTCGTCTACTCGCACCAATTGAGCTAATTGAATTAGAAAAAAATCGTTAGAATACTCTAAACGAGTGTATTCGGCTAAGAGATATTCTATACTCAGCGCTAATTACTCTAAGGCCAATGTTTTGAATGTCTTATGAGGGTTTTAGCTAACTAACTCAATAATTGTTGACGCAATATTTTTAGAAAAAATGTGGTGCCCTCTGTTGCACCTCTTCAATCAGTCTAATTCGCTCTTTGTGTTCAAAGATCTCAATTTGGATTTAATTTTGCTGCTTGTTGGTCGCCATTTCTGTTCAAAAGGATTTTGACTAGTCGAAACACTGATTCAATCTATGTTTTGAAAGGTCAAAAAAGGCTGCCAGCTGCTTACGAAACAGTGTTGTAAAGCGCCCAAAAATTTTCTGAGCTGCCCATATTTAGATACAGCGTATATAGGTTTAGAAATAGCCTTACAAAATAATTTCGAGCCAGTTTGCAACCTTTTTTTTTATATGGAGTTTTGACCTTACAAACATATTTTCAGCTAGAGCGTACTGGGCCTAAAATAAGAAGGAGAGAAATAAAGCTTATGGGTGTATGAGCGTTGAATAAGCTGGTTCACATCTTGTAATATTAATTTAATTTAAATCTATAGAGTATTAAATAGTTAATGTATAGATACACTGTGCTCTCGTGTCACTCCGATTGGCTACTCACTTTTTGTTTGCCCTTTGCGACCCGCCTCTCTTGCATACACAGTATAATGCGATATAATTCCATTTCGATTCTTTGGCGGCAGCCATGAAACTAAAATCGAATCAGCTGTCAAGGCGGCAGCTTTAATAGCCGCTGGAGCATCGGGCACGTCGTCATCGGTTTGACAAAATAATGGTTGACTGGTCAGGCCATCTCCTGTAGATGTGTAAGCCAGGGCACGAATTGAATAGTTTGTGGCTTTGAGTAGTGTGTGCAGATAAGTTTCAAGGTTCGATGTGCGTTTTATTTCCATTTTGGTAGGGAAGTCAACTACGCAATTGCAATAAAAAAACAAAATGTATCATATTTAATTCAAGTGTTTAGTTGAAGCAGACTACTTTGACATACACCCACTCGCATATCTCTGCGTACTCCCTTATTTTTGCCTTAACAGCTATATTAGTGAAGTTATCACAGTAAAAAAAATATATTTGGAAGGGTCGTTTAAATTCCGTTTGAATGACGCAAAAATTTCCATAACCCATTAAGTACCCTTCGAACATTTCGAATTTATGTAAAAGTCACTTTTCAGAACTTTTTTCCTCGATTTTTTACAAAAAATATTTCAATGCAAAAAAATTCTTGAAACAATTTTAAGAGTGACTGCAAAAAAATTTTTTCAAAAATACTAGCAAAAATATTTTTGAAAATTTTTTTTGCAGTCAGTCACTCTAAGAATTGTTCCAAAAAATTTTTTGCATTAAAATATTTTTTGTAAAAAATCGAGGAAAAAAGTTTTGAAAAGTGACTTTTACATAAATTCGAAATTTTCGAAGGGTACTTAATGGGTTAAGGAAATCTTTGCAGCATTCAATCGGAATTTGATAACTTGACTAACATAGCAGTTAAAGCAAAAAAAAGGCTGTACGCAGAGATATGCGAGTGAGTGTATGTATTTACCATTAAATAAACAATATTTATAAATTTCAATTATAATCTTAAGCTCATTAAAAATGAAAATTAAGTGCGGATGGCTATACTTACTTTGATGCACTATTGGCCGATATAAAATTTTATAGCCCTGTATGATGCCGCCATGGAGTTGCAGAGGCGGCTCCAACCACGATATCTTTAGACTTTGCGATGATAACGCCGAGCAGGTTACATTTTGCGGTGCAGCCTCCGGCACTACAAATATAAAATCGACAAGGAATTGCTCAAGCAAGTTACGTGTTAACTTACATACAGTGAACCACTAATGTCTTCATACATCATAAATTTGTCAATTTTGCGTATAATAAAGATGTTTTGAAGCGGGTTTCTTATATTAATCTTTTATTCAATTAAATCCCGTTCTAATGATGCAAAAATTTCTTTAACCCATTGAGTTCCCATCAAAAATTTTGAATTAAAAAAAAAGTCAATTTTTCAACTATTTTCCTCGTTTTTTTCCAAAAAATATTTTGATGCAGAAAATTTTTTTAAAACAATTCTTAAAGTGACTGCAAACAAAAATTTTTCAAAAATATTTTTTATAATATTTTTTATCATTTTTTGAAAACTGCATAAAAGCCAATTTTTGTGTGAAAAGTAGGAAAAAGGGGCTAAAATATCGTAATTTTTAGGATTTTCATAACATTATAAAAATACTAGGAAAAATATTTTTGAAAAATTTGCAGTCACTCTTAGAATTGTTTGAAGAATTTTTCTGCATCTAAATATTTTTTGGAAAAACACGAGGAAAATAGTTGAAAAATTTACTTTTTTTTAAATTCAAAATTTTTGATGGGAACTCAATGGGTTAAAGAAATTTTTGCATCATTAGAACGGGATTTAATTGAATAAGAGATTAATATAAGAAACCCGCATAAAAACATCTTTACTATACGCAAATTTGACAAATTTATGCTGTATGAAGACATTTGTGGCTCACTGTATGTATATTACATGTTCCATGTACTGTACTCGAAAAAAGGCAATTTTCAAAAATTGTTTATTTATATAGGTTCTGCACATAAAATATTCGCTCACGATTTTTTTTAATCAACACTAAGCTAAATGATAAATAATATGACTAAAACGAGAAAGAAACGCATAAAATAAATGTATAAAAATAATTCCTTGCTCTACTTACCACCTTCTGCGGTAGTGCCCAAGATAGTAGCACTCCAGGGTCCAGAGCCAAAGCTGTTAATAGCCCGTATAGTGACTGCATAGCGTGTGTACTTACGCAGACCACGCAGAGTAGCCTTTGTGGTGGCCCAACCGCTGACAATGACCGACTTAAGGGAATTGTTTACCACGCTTATATAGTTAATGTTTTGCTTCTCTTCGCTGCAGTTAATAGTGTAACCAATCAGCTCTCCGTTCCACGACTCACGGGGCGGTATCTGTAATCGGTTAGCATTTTCTCAAGATTTTTTGGCGCTGCCTGATTAAGTAATGAACTTTACCAACCTGCCAGGTAACAATCAATTCGCTTTCGCTTCCGGTTTGCACCTGTACATTAGATGGAGCCTCTGTTGGCGCCTCCTCCTGTGTTTTCAGTACAATCGCATCAGTGTAGGCGCTACGTTCAATCTCATTAATGGCCTGCATGCGTATAAGAAAAGTCGTGGCCGGGGAGAGGCCTGCTACAATAGCATTTTCTCGTTGATCACTGTCAAAACTATAAAAAGCATAAAAATATTGCTAAATATGAAAATATAAGATATCCAGGGCTGCAATGAGTTTTTTGGTTATGGTAATCGTAATGTGGGCCTAACCATTAGGTTTTCAGCCTTGAAAAACAGTTGGCATACCTTCGGCTAATGCTTGTTGAAGGCAGAGTGAAATTGATGACATTAATGCCATTCCAGTCACTACCTGCGGCGCCTAATGTCGCGTGTGTCAGCATATACTTGAGCGGCTGATACTGGACCAGATAACTGAGCACGGGCGAATTACCATCGAAAGGGCGCCTCCAGCTGATTTTAACGGTGCGCGAGCCCACTTCGAAAACCTCTAAATTAGCTGGTGCATCAGGGCGCTCTTGAACGGCGAGAAAAATTAATTGCTCGGCACGTCCGTAAGGATTTTGCGCTGAACAGCGATATGCGCCCGAATCATGGCGATCTGAGTGTACAATGGTCAGCTGAGAGTCCACGCCTTTCTCGGTTTTTATCTCAGCAATACTAAAACGAAAGTTGTTAAGATCAATTCGTCCATTGTTGTGAGTCCAGGCAATTGTGATAGGCTCGTCACCCTTTGCATGACAGTCTAATGTGATTGGATCATTACGGCGGGAACTAACATTTCGTGCGGGCTGCTCAAATCGGGCCGGCTCTGTATATAAATGAATAGAGGTAAACATGCTAAATTCGATTTGTGTAATTTTCCACTTACCATTCACATTAATGCGTATTATCTTCTTCAGCCCAGTACCAATTTCGTTTGTTGCTTGGCACATGTAGTAGCCTTCATCATTATCTGTAGCCAGATTTAGCAGTAACGAGTGATTACGCATACTCAATGATTTAAAGTCCTTGAATGCTTTGCCTGTAGAAGACTTTTATTTAACTAATTGCTACTAAATTTCAAGTCCAACTCAGCTTATTAATAATCCAGCGCTTGACTCTGGTTAAGCCAAGACGTTTAACTCGCCCAAATTTAATGCACTAAGGTTTTTGGTTTCAAGACTAGTCAAGCTGCTCGACGGCAAATTGGCTAACTTACCCTGTCCTTTGAACCAAGAAATAGTCGGAATCGGATATCCTTCCGCCTCGCAATTTATCGATATTGTATTGCCCAACATAATGGCCGTATCAATAGGCTCATGACTCCAGCGTGGTGCCACTGAAACGTGACAAGAAGGTGAAACCAAAATAAACAAATAAAAACGCACTTACTAAACAGAAAAATGTACAACCGGCTGTGTATGGGTTATTGAGTTTTTGTGGGACCTCGAAAAAGGTAAACTGCTGACGCAACCAGAAGGCATTCTAATGCTACTTGACTTTTTAGACCCCGTACTTAAAAAAAGTACAGGGGTCTATTAACTTGGTCGCAAAAAAATCATTCGAAAATCAAGTCTTGGTATAAAAAACTTTTTTGTTAAATTTGGTTGATATCGAACCACTATATCTTATTGCTGCTATAGGAACGATTGATCGAAAATATAGACTAATTATGCAAACTTTTTTTTTATCTCAACCGAACTCAAAAATTTACTTGAATCGGTTCACTAAAACATACAGATGTAACACAAACAATTAGTCAAAAACTTAATGCAGCATCATCAAACCTTCGGCTTGCCTAATGGCGTGCAATGTCAGGGTACACGGTATCTTACAGACGAGCACACTCGGCTGTAGCCGACTGGAGCCCTCTTTTTGGGCGAAGAGTACATTAAGTACATAAATTTATTAATATTTGTAGCGATTTATATTATTTTATTGTAAACAGTGTTGGGTTTTTTTATGGTAAGAACTGGGTCTCCGACAGTCGAGCATGCTCGACTGTAGCACCGTCGACTAGTTTAAACATGGGCATTTCCACAGAAATGTCAACCGAGGCCAAAAACGTCTTGTCAAAAAAATCTTGTAAAATTTTCTTCCAGAAATGTATTTAAGTTATTTATTTAAGCAGTATACGCTAGGAGAAATTCAATAGGATGAACATATAGCTTCTATATTCTCTACCTCGGTTTTTTTAAATTATCTTGAAAACGAACAATTTCCCAAAATCAACCTTAGAGAAACTTAAAGGTTTTGATTAGCACTTTAGTTGGGCTAATCAAATCCTTTAAGTTTCGCCCATTGTCAAAATAAAATAAAGTCTTGGCATATACTTAATTTCACTTTGAATGCATTCGACATTAGAGAATTACCCATATACCAAATGAGTGATTCACCAGATCCAGTACCCAACCTTGCAAGTACCAAAATTTGTTACCGTCTAATCTATATTCTATGGCAAATCCAACTTACCCCGCACTTGTAGCTCAGCAGTATAGTTAACCTTAGCAGCAGCATTGCTGGCATAACACGTGTATTTGCCACTGTGTCTGGCGCTGATATCCTTGAAAACTAGGAGCGAGTAAAATTCCTCCCTCTTTTCGTTGATCTAGAAAACGCGAACATTCATATAAGTTTCGGTGTCGCCGTTAACAATAGAAATTATTCAAGAGTCATCGACAGCTCAGTTTTTCCGGACTGACACTCACTTGCAGGCTGCTAGGTATTGAATGCTCGTCCTTTTTCCAGCTAAAGTAGATGGGCATGTCCCCAGACGATACAGCGCAAGTAATTTGAGCGCGACCGCCCTCCTGAAGATTTTTTGGGAACTTGAAAGACTCTATGACTGGTGGACCTAACATGCGATTCGCCGGTAATGCAGATATTAATGCGATATCCAGTTGAAACACGGCTTACTTACTGTTGACATTTAATTGCACATCCCGACGTGCTTCTTCACCCACTCGGCTGCGCACAATGCACGTGTAGACGCCCTGATCCCGACCAGGCTCTACATTCTTGATGATAAGATGCCCGCCCTCATGCACTGAAGCAAGCACATAGTGTGGACCTGAACCGTAGGGATAATAAAAATTTATTGAAAGTATTATCAAGCACTTCAGTTGTCTTTAGTTGCAAACGCTAAATCTTTTCGTTACTTACTTGTTGTTAGCTCCTGATGGGCTTTTTCCCAACGAATTTGTTCAATAGGATAGCCAGCAAATGGACAGCGCATTATAATGTCCTCCCCGGCAACCCCTTTTACGGCTCCAATGGCGCGCACATATGGTGGTCCTGCGAAATGTGTAAAATACTAATTAATACACGTAAGCAGGGCATATACACGCCAATTGGCTGATAGATAAGTGATTGGCATATTGCTTGAATTCCTTTTGCTTTTTAAGCAGCTTCTCTCACGATTTATTGGGCATATTCTTGTCCTTACATTCATAGTTTTTATTTTTATACAATGCAGCCTGACTCTCTAAGCATTTGATGAATTATTGAAAAAATACATTGCTCATTTTGAGATGTGTTTCCTCAGAACATTTTTTTGACCAGTGATGTTAGTTAAAGTACTACAATTCATTATTAAATAAGCTAAAACGAACAAGCCGACGAACACAAAAATTGAGCCATTGCTATAACAATATTTTGAAATATTTTTAGCAGCCCCACATAGACTGAGAGATTACTACTGATGAATCTATGGTTACTGGTTTTATTTTGCACAGTTTGTGGCAAAATTATTAAAGCTCCAATAATTTCAATGTTATTTGCCAAATGTAATCAGTCGGGAGGGTGGCTCTAATTTTTTATTATGCAAATATGTATACTTATTTCGGACATATGCAAAGCTAATGCATAATAATGCGCGGGCGTTGCATTTATAAGCTCGTTGTGCAAATAGTAGTATGCATAATTAAAAATCCTTTCCCTATGGATTATGACAAATCGTCAGAGCAAAGGCCTATATTTTGTTTACCGACTACAAGTTATCTGTTGACTTTTAAACATGTTTTCGATGAAAAAATAGAATTGCGAATCATTTTAAAAAGCGTAAAACTCATGTTTGAAGACAAATGATGGTAATGGACGGTTAGTTATGTACGACTGTTCTTTCAACATGACAGGGTAGGAACCAAACCCAGTTTTTTTTAACTAAACGCTCTAAATATGGCAGTCCGGTGACTCTAGCCAGAGAGCCTCGGGACGACCAATAAACATGTTTACCAAATAATCCATTTTTATCGAATGCGGATTTTAGTGAATAATAGTTTGTCGTCCAACAAATACCCAAATTACTAAAATGTTTACAAGTTTTGATGCTTTGAATTTTTAAACTTACCGTAAACATTTAACCTGGCCGAATGCTCAATGGTGCCCATCGAATTACTTGCCACACATCTATAAAGACCACCATCGTCTGGGCGCACATGTGAAATATTTAAATAACTTATTACATCACCAGTCATGTCGACAAATTGACCAATAGCAAAGCGATGATGCAGGGACACATCCATAATGGGCTGCGAGTCCAGAAGCCATGCAAACTGCAATGAAAGGTGCACAATCAATAAATATGTATGTAGCTGTTAATAGCTTAATCAGTCATTTATCGGAACAAAATTTTAAAGGTCACGTGATTTGATATTGTATAGTTGAAGTCTTAACTATGCATTTTAAAAGCATATAAGTATTTGAACTTACTTGCGGGGGCGGTGAGCCGCTTGCGGAGCACTTAAGCGATATTAACGGGCCCGGACGCACATTTTGCTCAATAAATGTGTAAATTAACTCGGGCACAGTATCTGCAATGCGTATAGGAATAAAATCACAATTGATCAGGCTTTCAAACTTATGGCTATTGGAAACTTACCGCCCAGCTTTAGCTCAGCCATGGCCTGTGCACTAGCTCGCTGGTTCTCCACGAGACATTGATAAATACCGCGATCGCGTCGACCAACATTTTGTACCAGCAGGGAATTCTTTGATAGGAAACGTATACTGGAAAAAACAAGAAACCACACAGAGAATATCTTTTAAAACTTGCCAGGCAATAACTGTGCTTCGTGTAAGTCTCTACAATATTATTCCATTTTGAAAAAGTGTTGGCGACTGCTAGTATAAATACGCTTGTGTGTATTTGTATGCAATGGCCTTTTGTTCACTCAGGCAAAATTTGTATTTTACTTTATTAACATAAGCATACAAACTTCTGCTTGATTTGTTATGTTGATTTGCCAAGGCAATTCCCTATCTGAGTAGTACTTATTTTCTCTATCTTTTGCTCTCACACTCGTTATGTCCTGCTTGACCGCTCCTCTGGTACATATCCTCAGGCAACAGCTGGACAGCTCGCATGCAAACACAGCATAAAGATACATAGACTTGAATGATGTTTGCTTTTACAAGCTATTTGTTTCTGGGACAGCCAGTTTGTAAACCAGCAACAATGCACACATGGTATATGTGTACATATATGTACTTACTATGTTAATAAACATACTATATATGTGCAATATATATATGTACATTTGGTTTGAATTTGGTTTGTTGTTTACAGACTAGAAGGCACATTATGCTGATTTTATGTAATTGTATTAAATTATCAAGATGCTTCAACCTATTCAAGTGAGCCTTGCGCACGGCCTACGAGTTGGGTTGAAATATCTCCAGAAAATTTTATGCTAAGGTTAATAATATTTACAGAAGCCTTTGCTATTGCATGTTGCATACCCTTTTATGTACTTACTCTGCTCGACCGTTGCTGAGTGAATTTTTCGCTTGCAGCGGCTTGCCATCGTGCAGCCAGTCAATGCCATCGCTCGCCGAGCCAGTTGTCGTGCAATTGAAAATTGCCGTTCCACCTGAATTGACAATTTGTACCTGCGGCAGTATGTGCACAGATACAAACGTATTTACAATGAGCCGAATTTCAATGCGTTGTTCCCCAAACTGGTTAGACGCCTGACAAATCTGCATAGAATGTACAAGAGAGAAAATGCTTCCACTTATTAGAATATACATATGTATACACATTTGTATATCTATACTATTTTGTGCTACTACTATTTGTGCATCGAAATGCAATATATAATGTTATTGGTAAAAAATCAATTTTTATGTGATAAGTATACTCACCCATTTTCCTGCATCTCGCTCGTCAGCATTTTTGACAAATAACAACGTTCGCGAGAGTATCAACCGCTGGGAAGATGGTATGGGATAAAGCGCCGCTGAGTCTGAAACACGATACCAGCTGCAATTATAGTATATACATTATAAATTTGTTGAAACCCTTGGAGACATCTAAATATTTATTTTAAGAGGCATATCCTTATTAACGCAGCTCAAGACTAGAATAATGTACACACTAGTGGTAAGAATTAATAATTAATGGTTGATTTACAAATACATCTTAAACAATAATTAACAAACCGAAAAATTAAATATTAATACAATTGCAAATAATAACAGGGTATAAAAAAGGGGAAATGTAGTTACTTAATATTGCTCGTTTTAATTTGGATCTCAGTACCTATTCCGTTCTTAACAACAGTACTCACGTGAATATGGGGAATGGATTTCCCTGTATATTGCAGGGCAAGTGCACATCATTCCCACGTTCCACCTCAATTTCCATCACCGGTTTTTGACTGCTTCGAGGTGCCATGTTCTGGCTCAGCTCTGTATTGATAAGTGTGTTTTGTTAGTAAGTGAACAGTTGTATCGCGCCCAATATTTTATCTTACGTTTCACCTGCAGCGTGACCTCATCACTGCGTTGTCGGTCCCCATTCAAGGTATTAGTAACCAGACAGTTGAACTTTACCAGGCCATCTTCAGAGCTCACAGAACGAAAATACAGGTCTCCGGTGGTAGCCAGAACCACGTAGCGGCTTGCTGCAATATAACCAATGACAGGAGTCCTAATTTATAAAATTGTGAGAAGCACAACCAACAAAGTACAGAAAGAAAATAGAAACCACAGAAAGAAAAATCAAATCAAGGTTCTCAATGTGTGCTCGTAACCTTTTGCAAAAAATGTCAACGCTACCAACAATAGTAGCAACAGAACATCCCTCATGATTTACTCTCCAACAAAAAGGACGAAACAGAAACAAGAAGTAAAAGCAAGACCAACAACAATTTGAATAAGTGTACATAAATTTCAGATTCGGATAAGAACCCACAGAGTACACTGGACTATAAAAACTGACATATGAAATTGTATGTCTGCATGAGTAAAATTGTTGCAACACTCACCAATATCCGCTGATTCTGGTAGCAGTATCTCCTCGCCACGATGCCAACTGGCCACGCGCACATAAGGTCGTACATATTCCGGTATAGCGCACTTAATCAATGCCGAATTTCCCAAATATACTTCAGTATTCTCCACATGTACGTGAAACTGGCGACGCAGAACTGCAGAAAGTAAAAAATAGTGTATACGGAGAAATTAAAATGAAAAATATCTAAATATAAAACTCATTGCAGGCCTTTGTCGGAAAAATGCCTTTTAGATAAACACTAAAATCGCAATAAGTGACTTTTGATCTGTCGAAAATATTGAATAAAAATATACTCATACTTTGCAGATATACTTCTTCATGTGCGCATTGTTGTGAATGTTAATACATTTTGTCCATATTTAATTGGAACAGGGTAAAACAGGCTGACAAAACACTACGAAAATGTGACATTGGCAGAAAATTCACAGTCTTAAATTGTACAATTAACTCTTCTCATGAATGCGTCGAAATAGAGCCATCAAGTTTTTCATAATCACAGTATCAGCTACTTTACTGTACTTTTCTGCTTACCTGCTTGCACCTGTATATTTCGACTCAATATTGTGCCAGCTTCGTTGCTAGCCCGACAACGGTATGTCGCCTCGTGTACATCCGTGCGATAATATTGCGCCAAAAACGGTGGAAAATGTAATGTGCCGTTCCCAGATATTTTTCTGAAAATATAGTAGTGTGGTATACAATGCTGTAACATTTTCAATTGAGAAGCGGATTTGTTACATTACATTTTTTTGTTTACATTTTTTCCCAAATGGGTTAGTATCGTTTATAATAAAACTTACTATTTGTTATACATACAGTCGAACTTCCCTAACTCGAACTTCCCTAACTCGAATTTTCTCTAACTCGAACAAAATCGAGTGGCAATAGCGTTTACTGAGCAAACAGCATACAAAAAGCCTTCCCTAACTCAAACTTCCATAAGTCGAATTTCTCCGTAACTCGAACAAAAATGTTGGCCCGTGCTTCTGTAAGTCGAATTTTTCGGGAAAATCTCCAATAAAGATTGAATTTTTTATCGTTTCTATTTAATGTTTTTGTTACCGACGTAACATTGATGTACATTAACATATGTATGGTGATGTAATATGATAGAATATTGCATCAACAATTATTTAGGCTTCTGAAATTGCTATCGGACAGATGTTTGAAATGTACTTATTTGTCAGCGCATCAGTGTACTAAAATGTTTAAAAATGTTTAAGGAAATATTCAAACCTATTAGTAAAGGAATTTGAAAGTAGACCAAATAAATTAAAGTTGCTGAAAAATTTGGTATCACAGCAAAAATATTCTTCATTATATAAAAAAATGGAAAAAACCAATTTTTGAGAATATTAACAGGTCTTGAACAAACTGGAATCTTTTTTTGTTGAAAATAACAAGAAAAATTTCAAATATGAAATGTATTTATGATTGAATGCATTTGTAGTTTCATTTAAAACACAAAAAAAAAAAAATTCCCTAACTCGAAGTCTCCCTAACTCGAACTTTTTTCCTGGATAATGGTGATTCGAGTTAGGGAAGTTCGACTGTATTGACAATAAGCTAATTTTTTTTTAAACATACGCATAGCTGCCGAAACACCAAGGCTTACCTTAGTCCGGGTACCTGCGTCGCCACGGTGCCGTCCCGCATAACCCAGGTAACCACAGGCGGTGGACTACCATGTGCAATACAACTAACCTGTGCACCTGTGTCGTTGCCAAATTGTAGGTGGGGAGGGGGCTCCTGAAGAAAGGAGGGTACGCGTAACACGCCCGTTGCTTCACTCACATTGGGTAGGGATAGTAACATCACACATATAACAATAGTCAATACATGAAATATTGAACGCACAACAATATTCACTGCATAAACGGAATATAAATAAATCTAGTTATTTTAAATGTAAATATTATTGCAAAGGCATGTATTTTAATTTTTGTCTGAAGATTGTTTTCTCTGTTCATGTTGCTACTCTATGCTCGTTTTACATAACAACAATTACAGTTGTAGAAAACAACTAGTTGGCAATACAACAGCACCAATAACAACGGCAGAACTATTAGATTTAATAGAGGATTGCAATTAATTACCCACCTTTTTCACCGCATTGAAACACTAATAAACACATATCGTTGCATATATGTTGTATGTCCATGATTTACGGTCGGTCTCAGATATTATTGCAATTTATAGCCTTATGTTCGCTGATTTTTTTGTTACAATCCGTAGTCATCCAACTATATAAGAAATTTTTTGTCAAATAGATAAGTTTTTACTTTATTGATTCTTTTTCACCCTGTGCCCATTGAAAATGGTCAAAAAGGGTGTATTAGATTTGTGTGTTGTATGTAACAGGCAGAAGGAAGTGTCTCCGACCCCATAAAGTGTATATATATTTTTGATCAGCATCAACAGCCGAGTAGATTGAGCCATGTCCGCCTGTCTGTCCGGCCGTCTGTTTGTACGCGTCGATCTTAGAGACTATAATAGCTAGAGAATTTGGGATGTAGGTTGCTGGATACCGGACGCAGATCAAGTTTGTTTTGGATCGGACTATTATAATATATAGCTGCCATAGGAACGAAAAGTCGAAAATCAAGTCTTAGTATGAAAATCTTTTTTGTTGTTAGAGATAACTGAACCGTACTGACAGAATATGCAAACCTGACCAAATTTGGTTGAAATCGGACTACTACTAGGCGAGCGAAGCGAACAGGGGGCGGAGCCAGCTTCCTTTAACTAAAAGAAAGCTAAACTTGTACGAGTATATACATATATATGTGAAGACTACATAGCTTACTTTCTCAGAAAGTTAGCGATGAATTGTGACTATCCACCCAATTTAAAAAACCCAACAAAATTCACAAATTTCCTAATATACCGAATGAGACCCTCTTTAAGCAGACAAAATGCACAAAGCCCAAACAAACTCCTATAATGAAACTCATTACAGAATCGACACCAATTGTAAGAAATCACAAGGATACTTCAAATCCCTTTCATATGTACAACTTGACACCTTTTCACCGAGGGCAGCACAAAACAGAATACAGAACTTGCACTGTTTCATATGACTGGCACGTGCTCCTTGCATTTAATTGAGAATTTTAAATGATTTGTTTATTTTACTGTTTTATTGAAAAATTTGCTGCAAGCGTTTTGCTTCTTTACTTAGCACTTGGATGGTGTCGTCATTACAAAAAGTGTGTGTGCACCAGTCCTTTCTCTGCTTGTATCTGTCTACAAGTATGTGTCTTTGAGTACTATTGTTTGCCTTTAATTTTTAATGAGCTGTTATTTTCCGCCCTTTTGTGTGTCCCTCTAAGTCTAGTCTTACTGTTCCTGCTTGTTAATGGACGAGCTGAGAGAGTTGTTGGGTAACATTTTTAAGGATATATGTACGTCAAACGTTAATTTTTTAAAATACCTCACATCAAAGAGTTTATCAGATGCTGCGTGGTACTTAATAATTGACTGCCTTAATATCTGTAAATTACTTAGCTGTTGACTGATTTCGATTGATCGAAAATTAAGACTTAGTATGAAAATGTTTGTTGTTTTTCACTGTTGTTTTTCAGTCCGCGCTAGTGACGAAAGCAGCACGAAGGGTGCGGGGTTTCATCTAAATATTCAGCAATTTTTCAGTTTTGTTTTTAATTTTAATTTCAATTTTAAGGTTTGTATTTTAGTTATTTGTAATTGAAGCTTTTGAGTAAAGTTGCTTTTTGTGCTGGTTGAAATAAGCTGTGAGCCACCGTAAGTAAGTATTATATAATGTTTAATTTAATATGCTTGCAGATTTGTTTTATCTATTTTTTGTCTTTTTACTTTACTTTACTTGTCGAGAATGTGAATTGGCAGTTTCAGATTTTCATGTATTCAAATTATATTATTAATTTTTAATTTATACAGTTTCGATTTGGATTTTCATTAGTTTACATTAAAAAATGTCTTGTTCTAAAAAAAGTTTCGCACTATTGGCATTGTTATTATTATAAGTAGTTACTATTACTATATATTGTCATGTTTTAAAAGAATTCAACTTAATGTTTTGCAATTTTCGAAGAATTTGTCAAAGCTTAATCTATGTATATTATTCAAAATATAAGTTAAAAAAAATTTCAGCAATATATTTCGATAGTTTTTTATCTGAGACAATTGACCTATTTTTTTCTGACTTGCGATGTGCTAAAAGTGCTGAGAGAACTGCAGTGTTTGGGATCGTAAAAAGAACATTTAGAAGAATAGTGTTGTTGTTAATGTTTGGATTATTGATAAAAGTAAAACAAGGCAAGAGTGTACATAAATCATTAAGCGGATCTCAATCTCACCGTTTCAATCTGTAACGTGGTAAACATTAAAATAAAAGTCAATAAACAATGATATGTATTCGTTTTATTGTCGAAGGAACAAAGAAACAAATAAAACTAAAATAAATAAATAAATAAGTAGAGTATAAGACTAAAGGGTATAAACTAAACTAACTCAACAACGACATACAGAAATGACATAGGACACATAAGTACGTACTACATACGTTAACCACAAAGTTCTCAAGAACATCGAATTGAATCGAATAAAACAAAACAAAAGATAATTGATTAGAGGCTTAATTTGAGTGTGAGATTCTAAGAGCACCCTGTGCATTTTAGTAGATATATACTTGATATATAAGAAATTTTACAAGTTGAGAAGGGATCTTTTAAAGTTCGTTGTCACGTTTATTGCTCTTGTTGCCTCATAAAGAACACGCCCAGTGCCAATTGCCAATTGTCAAATGCAGAAGAAGCAAGAGGGCCAGATAAACACGGATTGTAATATATAGTACTTAGATTGGACTATAGACAGTAAACAGTGTGAAAATCGATTGTTTGTGTGTTTGTGTGAAGTTTGTCTGGAGGCAAATGTGAGAAGTCACTCTTTACGGAGATTTTTTTAAAGGCGAAAGTCTAAAATTCTGCCAGATGCCTATTGCTTCTAGGGGGTTTTTCTTTCATCCAGTAATGAAATGTTGTCATGCTTATGTACCAATTATTAGTACTAATTATACTCGTAGCTAATACAGTTCGTATTTTATTATTATTTGTTCTTGGATCGTAGTTAATATTGCGGCAAACACTTTGAAAAATAAAGTTTTGCATTGGAAAAAGAAAAGGTTACGATTATGAAATTTATTCTTTATTTTTCATTTTATCTTTTGTATTATTATCTCAAACCTTGTTAGCTAAAATCTAATGCGTCTTTGAATATGCTGTCATGAATACAAAAAATAATATAAAAATAACATGTCACAATAGAAAAATAAATAAATAAATTGTTAATATGTAAGCTATTTGCTATTGCTGTACTAATGAGAAGGCTTAGCGTGACCGAAGGAACTTTCATGAAGGGCCATCAAATCCTCCAGTGATAACCCGAATTCAGAGTGAGATTCCAGATAGACAAGTTGCCTTACTTATAAACAATGTTGGTTCGAGTTCTATAGATGTTTGTGATAAACTTTGAATTGTGCATTGCAGCTACTTCCGAGAGGGGCGATCAACGAGTAAGTACGAGTCCTTAGCTACAAATATTTTATGTAGGTATTTACTATATGGGAATGCTTTTAACTGTTTAGCTGGCAGTGACATTTGTTCATTGGCTTGGCTGTTTGGCTGTGTCTGTATACGTACACCGTATAGTTGTATATACATATACATATGTACTTTGGCGAACATAATTATTGGCACAGCAAAAAATTTTGAGATTTGGGGGCTTAATTGTTCCCTTATCGCTAACATATTGGCATCAATGGAAAGGTCATTTAAATTCCGTTTGAATGATATACAATTTTTCTTAACCCATTAATTAACATATTTGCATCAATGGAAAGGTCATTTAAATTCCGTTTGAATGATATACAATTTTTCTTAACCCATTAATTACCCTTCGAAAATTTCGAATTTATGAAAAAGTCAATTTTCAAAACTTTTTTCTTCGATTTTTTACAAAAAATATTTTGATGCAAAAAAATTCTTCAAACAATTTAAGGAGTGACTGCAAAAAAAATTTTTCAAAAATATTTTTGATAGTATTTTTTATAATTTTTTGAAAATCCTGTAAACGTCTAATTTTTCAACTTTTTTCCTCGATTTTTTAAAAACAATGTTTTGATGCAGAAAGTTTCTCTAAACAATTTAAATAGTGCCTGCAAAAAATTTTCAAATATCTCTTCGCTAGTATTTTTAATAATTTTTTGAAAATGCCGAAAAAGGCACTTTTTGTGTCAAAATGAGGTCACTATTTAAATCAGCGGTGGGCGGCCTGTACTCTGGGAGTTAAGCAGCTACTCTCATACTTATTCGGCGCCGTGCAGTCGCACACAAGCAATTATGCACGCAAGCAATTATGCACGCTTAACTCGCGCCAACTAGCAACAACAACGCACAAGCAGCTCAAGTCGAGTCGAGGCATTTTATGACCGTAGCAACAACAATGCAGGCACAGCTCGCGAGCCTCGCAGCTCGAGTCGAGGCATTTTTGACACTTAAAATTTATGACCGTCAATAAAACAACAACAACATTGCTGACATCGCTACGCGCCGCGCCGAAGACCCTTTTTTTTTGCTCGCACATTATTTGGGTGATCGACAAAGTAGGTAGACGCGAAAAAGGTTGTTGTTGTAGTGCTCCCGAATTCAGATTTCGCGCCCACCGCTGATTTAAATTGTTTAGAGAAACTTTCTGCATCAAAACATTGTTTTTAAAAAATCGAGAAAAAATGTTGAAAAATTAGACGTTTACAAAAATTCGAAAATTTCAATGGGTACATAATGGGTTAAGAAAAATTGTATGTCATTCAAAAGGTATTCGAATGACCTTTCCATTGATGACAAACTTTGTATGAATGAAGTTCAAACTATGAGTAGAATTAACTTGAAATGGTGCCAAAATACTTATGCCGGGGACTGTATATGTATTTATTATATTTAGAATTATTTTTATGCTGTACTTATTTAACCTGCATTCGAATACATGAACACTTCAAGAAATCATTTTTTTTTACTTTCATTACTTTTATCATAATTTATAATTATTATGTTAATTAATAGTATTATAATTATAATAAGTGATTTTAATTGAATTGAATTTAATTTAAATTAATTACATTTTTGTTTTTGCCTGCTTTTTTTCTTTCGGTTTTCGCATTACTAATTTTCCTTCTCTTTTTCTATTTCTCTCGCTTAACTACTTAGTTATCAT
Source organism: Drosophila subquinaria (assembly GCA_037043405.1). NCBI lineage: Eukaryota > Metazoa > Arthropoda > Insecta > Diptera > Drosophilidae > Drosophila > Drosophila subquinaria. The sequence continues at coordinate 43,666 of JBAMBL010001636.1, forward strand.
TTCGTTCTCTTATCTTTTTCTACGAGTATTTCATCATATTTAATCATATTACATTCGGCACTGCGCAAAACAGTGAGTCTTATTTGGTATGAAGAATTGAGACATTTTAGCGCAATGTGCCAAAATTTTGTTTAAAATAATTTATATGTAAAACTTAATATTATTCGTCACAAAATTGGATATCAGAAATTTTGGGTCATGAAAATGTTATCGTCACTAGACTTTAACCTCGTAAAGAGGTTTTTTGATGGGTAAAGATATCTCAACCAAACTCACAGATTGTCATAGGCATAGGGTATCATACGCTCAATGCGAGCAGAAGGCGAGTCCCTTTGCTTAAATTTTAATTTCACACATGTATACATACATATATTTCGACGAGGGAAGATGACTTAAAGTGCAATATGCAACAATGAACAGGAACAAATTGTAACACACAAAACTTCGCAGCCAAGTTGCATTTGCTTTGGACCCAGTCTACAAATGTAGGAGGCTTTCGTGAGTGCTAGAGTATTGGCCATGGCTGTTGTTAAATGTTTTTGCATCCGGCGTAGCTTTCCCTTGAGGCGTAAAGCACATTTTATATCTTTTGAGCTAAGGTATTGGATCGTTGTAATATTTAACACCTGAGTTGATTGTTTTTCAAACACTGTATGTGAGTACGTGTAGAATGTGTGTGATGTGGGAACAGCTGCCTCCATTAGATACAACAAAATAAGAAAAATTTTCAATTGAAATAAAATGTGCATTGAGATTAACACTCACAAGTTGAAAGATGCTTTCACATTTAAAAATAAAAATAAAAATGATCAAGACAAGAATTTCTTAACTAAATAAAAACAAAATTTCAAGAAAAGAAAAACAAATTTTTTCTTACTAAAACTTGATAGGCCTGATTAGATAAAAAACAATTTATTAGCGAAGGAGTTATACATTTAAGGAAGTTGCAGGTAAAGTCTGTCCTTATATTTAAATAAATATATTATAAAAAAACATTTCAACCTCTGAATCATTATAATCTTAGGTACACTGTTGAAGTGTGATTGTGAATTCAAATTGCTTATAGTATCTCTAAGTCGGGTACAGAACACTCTTATTTCCAAGGCATTAACCTCTTTGTGCACACGATTAAATAGCAAACATACTGTATACTCTTATTTTATATTTCAGAATATCGGGAGTACTTTAATAATAGAACTTAAAAGTGTATTAAAGCAAAGAGTCAACGGTTTTCTGTTGGTTTTGCTCGTTTTTTACACGAAACTTCTGAACAATAGATCCATTTTCACACCCACCTATTCTGAAGTATAACTCCCTGGCTAACTCGTATCACAATGTGTGAAGTCAAAGAACATCCGCTACTGACATTGGACAAACGACATTGCACTCATAAAGTGCAGCTTTTATGCACAAAAGTAGCCACTGAAACAATGATAAGAGCCAGAAACGGGATCAAGCCTAATGGCAGGTGGTAGTTGACGGTTAGCGGATATGAAGAGGTGAAAAGCCACATAATTACGTTTTTCATCGCCACCCGTATAAGCAGTAAAGTAATATTTATGGTTATTTCATCTAGCTGTAGGGCAGCAACATTTTGTGTTTGCCTACAAATGTTGGGGCACCTTTCTTACTATACGAAGTCTGTCCATGAAAATTGTAGTAGAACGGCAATATGATGGCACGTATTTTTTCTAAGCTATAAACATTTTCTATTGTTGTTGCAGTAACGTCAGACTTCAGGAAGTCAATGGATCATGGTGCTTCATTGTCACTTTAAAAAACACCGGTCTTTCTGTCTCTTCTTTTGAAAATTTTATCTCTCTTTGTATTGTTGCTATGCCTTTATAAAACTGTTGCCGCTGTTGGCTTTAGTTAATGCGAAGCTGAATGGTTGTTTCGCTGCTGCAACTGTCAAGCAAATAAAAATGCATCTGGTTACATGCCATCATGCCCGTTTAAACTGTCTTGTTTTTATTAATTACTTATTACACACATTTCATGAAAGTGCTCCCGCTCAAAATTTTGTCATTGCGTATTTTGTTCATCAGGCATTCACATATTTTAATTTTCTCATAAGAGAAATAAGCTTATGCTTTGATATATATTGCCGAAAACTATAAGTTACCATATTGTACAATACATTGCACTAACTTGCTAAGTAATGTCCTAAAAATGGATAAAACTTTTTTTGTATATCAAACCCCCTTTGCTCACAAATTGAAAGAAATTAATCGCAAAAGGACAGACAATTAGACAGACAGATGGACAGAGCTAAATGAAATCGGCTATTGATTCTGATCACGAATATATACAGTTTATGGGGTCAGAGATGACTTCTTTTGCCTGTTAAATACATTTGCACGAATCCATTATTCACTTTCTACCCGTTCTCAGTGGGTTCAGGGTATAGTTAAACAAGTTTCAATAAATTTGCCTTGCTAAATTCGGCAATAAAACAAGGCGGGTGTTACCTGGAAATGTGAAATCCTAAGCCATAAAATCCTTTTACTGTGTCCGGAAATGCGCCATGAAAGTTACGCTTTGAAATTTTTCTCTCACACACGTGCAAACAACTTTACGCGCAATAATGATTAGCGAGAGCATTAAATATTCCACAGACTGTAAGTACATTCAACAATTGCCAAAGACTAGTTATAATATAAAAACAATCACATCTCCAAATATAGCCATTTATAAAATGGTATTGCATTCTTATTTGGCAGCTATCTCCATTTTATTACACTACGATATTCATATGACAACTTTCACGACCCGTCAATCTTTATTAGTCTTAAAATTTAATTCTTTCAAGTGATTGCTTAAAAAATGTGTTGCTACAGTTATAGCTTGTGTTTAACTAACATTTTATTCTTTTAATGAACATCATGCAATTTTTTTTTATCCAATTGCCAATTCTTGAGATACTTTTAACAGACCTTTTTCGTTGGACACTTTTAAATTAATTTTCATTTTCTATTAAATGTGACTCAAATTTTATATTAGTGCACAGTCAAGCAAAAGCAGTAAAATGGTCGACAGAGGGCAAACGAAACGATAGGAGACTAGAAAAGTCCACTTTGGATACATTTTGTAAGAGCACATTCGTTGTGACAAATAACCCGTAAAGTCAGTTAAATCCACGATAAAAACAATATGCGACCCGAAGTTTACAGCAAGGAAGTGTGTGTCAAATGTCAGCATACGAAATTCGGCTACATAGTTCTGTGCTTTAGTATATTCCCAATGCACAAACTCGCATAATGCTACAAATGCTAGCACACTCACACACACACATGTCCTTTTCTGTCTGGCTACTATCACCAATGGACCCTTTCCGGCCCCGAATCGTTGACATCGGCAGCATCTATTAATGATTTTTTTCATTAAATCCCCAAATAGTGCCTAAATCACACAGTCGCACACATAGCCAAACCATTGGGCAGTTCATGTGGGCTGGTATGTGTGCATATGTGCTTAACTAATACTAATACACTTGGGCCATGTCAATGCCAATAACACAAACTCACACAACACTTATAATTTTGTCCGTTTAACACGTCCAAACAATTCGAAACGCCGGCAATGACTGAGCTTTGAAATAGCTCGCTGCTATGTCCTATACTGTCAGCGTCGCATCCTCAATTTCAGACAGACTGAGCAGTTGCGTCGACGGCGACGTCAACGTCAGCGCCTGTCGTTTAGGATTATCTCCGTCGGCTGTTGCCCTTCGGCGACCACTTCGGTGGCAGAGCTGTTACTGTATCCAAACGTTAGGCTATTATTGAACGCTGCACGCTGCGCTGCCAGCAGCATCAACGAAAGTTTTTGAAATTCTCTTATTACTTTTGGTTCTCTTTGTCATCTATGTATGAGTGGTGTAACTGAAACTTCTATATTTTTGCATATATACTACACTATTGCTTTAAACTATTTCCGTATTAAAAGTTACCAAAAATAAGAGTTTGATAAAAACATATTGTGATAATAAAGATTTTCACTGTAGTTGAGAAAGTAAAAGTTAGGTTATTACATTTTCGATTGATCACTTAAGTTGAGATATTTAAAAAACAACAATAATTGCCATTCTAATCGATTGTTTTAGACCGATGTTCCTCGACAAGAGTAAAAATTGTATAATTGCTGGGAATGCAACAATCTTTGTTATTACCTTATTTTTTATAAAAAAAAACTTTGAACGCTGATACCAATGGTCATAGAAGTCACAACAGAGATTTTACACCATTTAAATAAAGGCGCGTAAAGATATTCAACATAAATCACTATGCAACACTACACCTTTATACCAATTAAGTCCACTACAGTCTGCTCACATTGCATTCATTCAGTATTTGAAAATAATATTTACTCTTTGCTATTTATTTATATTTGCGGCTAACAAATGCAATAGCACGTGTTGCATTCGCATACAGTTGTCCGATATACCAAAGCGCTTGCGCGCTCTTGCGACGCAAGCAGCGAGCAACGCTGCCAACGTCAATGACAGCAATCAAAAGTTTAAATCCTGACCTACGACAAACAAAGAAGTGAATCAATATAAGTACGAGTTGTGTTCAAAGGAAAAGGTGAATTTTGTATTTTCGCGGGCTGTGTGCATTCGATTATCGATATTTTGTTTTTGTTGTTATCGGACACATATGTCTATCATATAGTTGCAAATTGCAATAAATTGATTTTTTTTTAAAGGACCAGTGCTGTGAAATGCTACTTGTGACTAGGAATGTCAAGGTGCGAATGTTTGAGTACAAAAAATGTACTAAAGAATCTATGTTTTTCCAACTCTCATATCAATTAAACGAGGTTAATCTTAGTCATTTGAATCTGAAATAATTTTAATTTTGTTATTATTTTCCTTTTTTTTATTCATGATGAACTGTTAAATAACATACAAAAACTGTGATAAATAAAATACTTAATCCTAAAGCCTAGTACCGACGTCAGAAAAAAGACCTAGCGTAAGGTCAAACTCCATATAAAAAAAACGCTGGCGTAAGGTGAATAAGAAGAAGACGACATTTATCTCCGCTTGTCGGTCCGGACGTCAACTAAAACTGAAACTAAAAACGGAGTTGCCAGATAAGGAACGGGCGTTTTCCAGCACTGTTTGCATTTAGCTGACAGGCACAGCGAAACATTGAATTGTTTAGAGTTTCGCTATCTATCTATCTCACTCTCTCACAATAACTCAAACGAGATGGCCGGAAAATTATCAAAAAACAGCAAATTGACTCTTTTTGAAAAAGCAGACAAAATTCTGCTGATTAACGAGGTGGAAAAGAGGCCAATACTTGTATTTTTTCATTAATTTAGAGGGAGAATCCACGTAAAAAGTTCTAAGGCGATGGGTTCACTCATACGCGCTGTGCCGTCGCATATTTCTCCTATATTAACTATAATTTACATTTTCATTGCCTATTATCTCCTCTTTTTATCAAAATCAGTTCTGCATGTTCATATTTAAAATAAACCGCTGTTGACGCATAGAGTTACCATTCAATTTTATGTTATTTTTTCGTGTTGCATTGGCAACTCTGGCTTTACGCTCGTCGACAGCGAAATATTGAGCATTTTCCGCCGCTAAAAATTTATCTCACGTCGGTACTAGGCTTAAACAAAAAAACAAATTAATTAAAGTCATAAAAAAAATATCAAGTTAAAAAATTTTATTTATTAAAAAAAAATCGATTTTTTATTTTTAAAAAATCTAACTGAACCGGTTTTAAAAAAAAATCGTTAAGTCCAGCTCTACCATGAATGCTGTAATTGTTTATAGCAAATTTTCCATTCTTCCTGTGTATATATGCTAGTCGCCTTCGCACCCTTCGTGCTGCTTTCGTCACTAGCGCGGACTGCCGTCCGCAGTGATTTTTAATTCAAATTGTCTGAACAAGACTAAAATTGCCGGAACAGTTAATAATGCAACAACAGTAATATGCAATATATAAATATAATAATACAACCTTATTAAAAAACACATTTTTAAAAATTGCATTAAATGATGTTTTGCGTTGGACTCAATATATACAGTGAACCACTAATGTCTTCATACAGCATAAATTTGTCAAATTTGCGTATAATAAAAATGTTTTGACGCGGGTTTTTTATATTAATCTTTTATTCAATTAAATCCCGTTCTAATGATGCAAAAATTTCATTAAACCATTAAATACCCATCGAAAATTTTGATTTAACAAAAAAGTCAAATTTTCAACTTTTTTTCCTCGATTTTTTCCAAAAAATATTTTGATGCGAAAAAATTCTTCAAAAATAATGCTAAAATTTTATTAACCCATTACTGACTGGAAAAAAAATTTTTCAAAAATATTTTTGCTAGTATTTTTTATAATTTTTTGAAAATCCTAAGAATGACGATTTTTACCCATTTTTCCTACTTTTCACACAAAAAGTGTCTTTTTTGCAGTTTTCAAAAAATTATAAAAATACTAGCAAAAATATTTTTGAAAAATTTTTTTTCCAGTCAGTAATGGGTTATTAAAATTTTTGCATTATTAGAACCGGATTTAATTGAATAAAAGATTAATATAAGAAACCCGCATCAAAACATGTTTATTAATAATTAATAATTTTTAAAAAATATTTTTGTTAGTATTTTTTATAATTTTTTGAAAATCCTAAGAATGACGATTTTAACCCATTTTTCCTACTTTTCACACAAAAAGTGGCTTTTTTGCTGTTTTCAAAAAATTATAAAAAATACTAACAAAAATATTTTTGAAAAATTTTTTTTGCAGTCACTCTACTAAGAATTGTTTGAAAAAATTTTCTGCAAAAAAATATTTCTTGGAAAAAATCGAGGAAAAAAATCACACAAAAAGCGGCTTTTTTGCAGTTTTCAAAAAATTATAAGAAAAGTTAACAAAAATATTTTTGATATTTTTTTTTGTGGGATATCAGAAATTTTTGAATAAGACCTCAGAAATTTTGAAATTGCAATAATTTTTGACAGTATAGCTTTGTCAACTTTGATTATTGTTTGTACAAGCTAAAGCAAATTGTCTGGCAACACTGGTCCCCTTTACAAACACACATGCCCAGCGAAAAAACTAACAGCACTCTTAAACTCTGGGTGCTATGACACTTTGCTGCTGCTATCCTATTCCCATTCTAAGTAAAATGTATGTATTCAGCTAACAGGTAATTTCCGCATTACGCTGCAAGCAGTGTAAAAAGCCCTTCGAAATACCTTTTCAACGATATATAGATCGCATCTGTAGCTTCTATCGTTTGGATGCTATGGTGGTTTCAGTTTTAGCGGTTTTTAGCGATTTCCCGCTAAGCTAGCGATTTTTCGCAAAAGTCGTAGAGCAAACGTTTCTAGATTTTTGAACAGGAACAAGTCCTCATTCAAATATTTAAGCTATCCAAACAAACAAACTGGCTGCTATGACACTTTGTTGCTGCTGCCCTATTCCAATTCAAAGTAAAACGTATATATTCAGTTAATAGGTTATATCTTCCAAGCCTATCGGTAAAATTTTTTGTGTCATATATCAAAAAACGCGAAATTTTACAAACTAAAATATATTGAAATTTAAAAATCGTTAGCGGCGTTTTCTCAAAAACCGCAAAAAGGTGGGGGAAAATACCTTATGTCACCTGTAGCAATTTACCTTTGACTGCTATAAGGGTTTTAATTTTAGCGGTTTTTAGAGATTTCCCGCTAAACTAGCTTTTTTTCGAAAAAGTCGTAGAACAAACGTTTCTAGATTTTTGATCGGGAACAAGTCCTCATTCAAACTTTTTAGCTAAATCAACGATTTCATACAAACAAACAAACAAACAGACAAACTGACTTTTCATCTCATTTTCGGAAGGCCCCTAAAAATTTCTTTCAAAATTAATAATTTTTTGAACCAGTTGTCCGATTTTGATGATCGAGGTGTCATTCGATGCGTATTTTTTATGAGAATTGTTAAAAATTCAACGAAAATTCAAAAAGGCTCCAACGGCCCCATTAGCTCCAATAATTTAAATTTTTCCCCTCCCACTTACACCTGTTTATCTCACGAACCAGGTGAGTTTTCAAAAGTCTTAGTATGCACATTTGTAAGTTAGGTTGATACCTTTCGATCGGTATATAACTCGACCTGATCGGACAGTCATAGAAAATTTTCCATTCTTCCTGTGTATATATGCTAGTCGCCTTCGCACCCTTCGTGCTGCTTTCGTCACTAGCGCGGACTGCCGTCCGCAGTGATTTTTAATTCAAATTGTCTGAACAAGACTAAAATTGCCGGAACAGTTAATAATGCAACAACAGTAATATGCAATATATAAATATAATAATACAACCTTATTAAAAAACACATTTTTAAAAATTGCATTAAATGATGTTTTGCGTTGGACTCAATATATACAGTGAACCACTAATGTCTTCATCATACAGCATAAATTTGTCAAATTTGCGTATAATAAAAATGTTTTGACGCGGGTTTTTTATATTAATCTTTTATTCAATTAAATCCCGTTCTAATGATGCAAAAATTTCATTAAACCATTAAATACCCATCGAAAATTTTGATTTAACAAAAAAGTCAAATTTTCAACTTTTTTCCTCGATTTTTTCCAAAAAATATTTTGATGCGAAAAAATTCTTCAAAAATAATGCTAAAATTTTATTAACCCATTACTGACTGGAAAAAAAATTTTTCAAAAATATTTTTGCTAGTATTTTTTATAATTTTTTGAAAATCCTAAGAATGACGATTTTTACCCATTTTTCCTACTTTTCACACAAAAAGTGTCTTTTTTGCAGTTTTCAAAAAATTATAAAAATACTAGCAAAAATATTTTTGAAAAATTTTTTTTCCAGTCAGTAATGGGTTATTAAAATTTTTGCATTATTAGAACCGGATTTAATTGAATAAAAGATTAATATAAGAAACCCGCATCAAAACATGTTTATTAATAATTAATAATTTTTTTAAAAAATATTTTTGTTAGTATTTTTTATAATTTTTTGAAAATCCTAAGAATGACGATTTTAACCCATTTTTCCTACTTTTCACACAAAAAGTGGCTTTTTTGCTGTTTTCAAAAAATTATAAAAAATACTAACAAAAATATTTTTGAAAATTTTTTTTTGCAGTCACTCTAAGAATTGTTTAAAGAATTTTTCTTCATCAAAATATTTCTTGGAAAAAATCGAGGAAAAAAGTTGAAAATTAGACATTTTTAAAATTCAAAATTTTTGATGGGTACTTAATGGGTTAATAAAATTTTCGCATTATTAGAACCGGATTTAATTGAATAAAAGATTAATATAAAAAACCCGCATCAAAACATGTTTATTAATAATTAATAATTTTTAAAAAATATTTTTGTTAGTATTTTTTATAATTTTTTGAAAATCCTAAGAATGACGATTTTTACCCATTTTTCCTACTTTTCACACAAAAAGTGGCTTTTTTGCAGTTTTCAAAAAATTATAAAAAATACTAACAAAAATATTTTTGAAAAATTTTTTTTGCAGTCACTCTAAGAATTGTTTGAAAAAATTTTCTGCAAAAAAATATTTCTTGGAAAAAATCGAGGAAAAAAATCACACAAAAAGTGGCTTTTTTGCAGTTTTCAAAAAATTATAAGAAAAGTTAACAAAAATATTTTTGATATTTTTTTTTGTGGGATATCAGAAATTTTTGAATAAGACCTCAGAAATTTTGATATGGCAATAATTTTTGACAGTATAGCTTTGTCAACTTTGATTATTGTTTGTACAAGCTAAAGCAAATTGTCTGGCAACACTGGTCCCCTTTACAAACACACATGCCCAGCGAAAAAACTAACAGCACTCTTAAACTCTGGGTGCTATGACACTTTGCTGCTGCTATCCTATTCCCATTCTAAGTAAAATGTATGTATTCAGCTAACAGGTAATTTCCGCATTACGCTGCAAGCAGTGTAAAAAGCCCTTCGAAATACCTTTTCAACGATATATAGATCGCATCTGTAGCTTCTATCGTTTGGATGCTATGGTGGTTTCAGTTTTAGCGGTTTTTAGCGATTTCCCGCTAAGCTAGCGATTTTTCGCAAAAGTCGTAGAGCAAACGTTTCTAGATTTTTGAACAGGAACAAGTCCTCATTCAAATATTTAAGCTATCCAAACAAACAAACTGGCTGCTATGACACTTTGTTGCTGCTGCCCTATTCCAATTCAAAGTAAAACGTATATATTCAGTTAATAGGTTATATCTTCCAAGCCTATCGGTAAAATTTTTTGTGTCATATATCAAAAAACGCGAAATTTTACAAACTAAAATATATTGAAATTTAAAAATCGTTAGCGGCGTTTTCTCAAAAACCGCCAAAAGGTGGGGGAAAATACCTTATGTCACCTGTAGCAATTTACCTTTGACTGCTATAAGGGTTTTAATTTTAGCGGTTTTTAGAGATTTCCCGCTAAACTAGCTTTTTTTCGAAAAAGTCGTAGAACAAACGTTTCTAGATTTTTGATCGGGAACAAGTCCTCATTTAAACTTTTTAGCTAAATCAACGATTTCATACAAACAAACAAACAAACAGACAAACTGACTTTTCATCTCATTTTCGGAAGGCCCCTAAAAATTTCAAAATTAATAATTTTTTGAACCAGTTGTCCGATTTTGATGATCGAGGTGTCATTCGATGCGTATTTTTGATGAGAATTGTTAAAAATTCAACGAAAATTCAAAAAGGCTCCAACGGCCCCATTAGCTCCAATAATTTAAATTTTTCCCCTCCCACTTACACCTGTTTATCTCACGAACCAGGTGAGTTTTCAAAAGTCTTAGTATGCACATTTGTAAGTTAGGTTGATACCTTTCGATCGGTATATAACTCGACCTGATCGGACAGTCATAGAAAATTTTCCATTCTTCCTGTGTATATATGCTAGTCGCCTTCGCACCCTTCGTGCTGCTTTCGTCACTAGCGCGGACTGCCGTCCGCAGTGATTTAGCAAGAATAGTTAATGTGTGAGTTTTCTAAGAATATCTCATACAACAACAGAGTTTCTGATTCTAAAGGTTAACTTTCATCGGATTGATCCTATGGCAGCTATATGATATAGTCATCCGACTTTGACCAAATTTGGCCAGAATGTTAGAGACAGCCCCAAACATATAATCTGTGAGTTTGGATATCTTAAGAAACAAAAAAGGTTTTTCATACTAAAAGTTATTTTGCATCCGATTGTTCCTATGGCAGCTATATGATATAGCCACCCGATTTTAACCAAATTTGGTAAGAGTAATGTAAGAGACAGCCCCAAACATATAATCTGTGAGTTTGGTAGAGATATCTTTAAAAACAAAAAAGTTGTTCATACTAAAGGTTATTTTCATCCGATTGTTCCTATGGCAGCTGTATGATATAGTAATCCGACTTTGACCAAGTTTCGTAAGAATGTAAAGGACAGTCCCAAACATATAATCTGTAAGTTTGGTTGAGATATCTTAAGAAACAAAAAAGTTTTTATACTAAGCAATTCCGTGACCTTTGACCCCGATTTAACCCACTTAGAGGTCGAATTTCGCAAAACGCCGTCTTATTGCACGATGAAATTATCTCATCTATGTTGTGTGCAAATTTCAGCTTTCTATCTTTTACCGTTTGGGCTACACGTTGATTCTCAGTCAGTCAGTCAGTGAGTCAGTCAGTCAGTAAGTCAGTGAGTCAGGACAAAGAGTTTTATATATATAGATTAAAAATTTTTCAATATTATTTTTGTTAGTATTTTTTATAATTTTTTGAAAATCCTAAAAATGACGATTTTTACCCATTTTTCCAACTTTTCACACAAAAAGTGGCTTTTTTTTTGAAAATTTTTGATGGGTACTTAATGGGTTAATCAAATTTCGGCATTATTAGAACCGGATTTAATTGAATAAAAGATTAATATAAGAAACCCGCATCAAAACATCTTTATTAATAATAAATAATTTTTCAAAAATATTTTTGTTAGTATTTTTTATAATTTTTTGAAAATCCTAAGAATGACGATTTTTACCCATTTTTCCTACTTTTCACACAAAAAGTGGCTTTTTTGCAGTTTTCAAAAATTTATAAAAAATACTAACAAAAATATTTTTGAAAAATTTTTTTTGCAGTTACGTTTAGAAAGTGGCTTTTTTGCAGTTTTCAAAAAATTATAAAAAATACTAACAAAAATATTTTTGAAAAATTTTTTTTGCAGTCACTCTAAGAATTGTTTGAAAAATTTTTCTGCATAAAAATATTTTTTGAAAAAAATCGAGGAAAAAAGTTGAAAATTATACTTTTTTTTTTTTTTTTTTTTTAAATGACGGGAAGTATGTATATATTTTTGCGTTTCATTCCGAAGAACTTAAAAACACATGTTTGACTACATTGACGGGGGGAATCGAACCCAGCTTTTTTTTAAACTGGAAGTTCTACTTATGTGACAGGTCGGCGACTCTAATCACTGAGCTACCAGACCACACATACTTTTTTTAAAATTCAAAATTTTTGATGGGTATTTAATGGGTTAATAAAATTGGCATTATTTGGCATTATTAGAACCGGATTTAATTGAATAAAAGATTAATATAAGAATCCCGCATCAAAACATCTTTATTATACGCAAATTTGACAAATTTATGGTGTATGAAGACATTAGTGGTTCACTGTACATACATTATCGAAAGTTCAGTATTTGTTTATGAACTAGAAACAATTTTAGTGTGTACATTTGACAAAATTCTGCTATTGTGTTTTATTGATATTCTATTCAATTATTATATTGCTATTGTAAACAAATATTTTAGGCCATTCTGGATGTGTGTGAAGCACTCGTACGAATGTAAATATGTTCACATGTATGACTTTTATTTATGTTGGCTGGGATTCTCAGCTGAGCTTTCTTGTTCATATTATATACTCCATAATTAAGTTTATTGTTAAAATTTAATTTCAAGTCTATTTGGGCTTCAGCTAGCCATAGTCTTCGTTAATGTTCTCAGAATATTTGTTGCTCAAAACCTAATTGTTTCATCCCTGTTTTTATTCGCTCGCTTCGTTCGTTCATGCAGCTCAGTTCTTTTCTTCGTTCGTTCATATAGTTCACTTGAACAGCAGTGGCTGCCAGACAATGTTCAGAACCGCAGTGTGGCATCCCTGTTTTTGTTCACTCGCTTCGTTCGTTCATACAGTTCAGTTCTTTTCTTCGCTCGTTCATATAGTTCACTTGAACAGCAGTGGCTGCCAGACAATGTTCAGAACCGCAGTGTGGACTAGGACTAGAAACAATTTTAGTGTGTACATTTGACAAAATTCTGCTTGTTACGAAATGATTATTATTATTTCGTACATTTATGCACTCACGAAACAAAACAAATGAAAAGAAAAATGCGCAATGGCGATTGGCATCTGACAACCACAGCTGTTCTCGTGATTTTTTTTTTTTTTTATAATATGTGGGGGCCTGCGCTTGCCCACATATAGCCATATGACATACAAAGTACGCCTTACAGAACCGCTGCCGATGTATTCTAGGTGGAGCCCTGGATATTGGCTGGTTCTGTTTTTGTTAATCGCGAGCGCCCTCGAGGGGACCATGCGACAATATGTGGATATAGATGATAACAAATATGTATGCTCTTAAAAGAGCATAAAATATTCCATGCGGATAAAGTATATTGATACCATAATGGGCTCCAATGTTAGTACTACTTAAATTAATTTTATTGTTAGTGAGACTAATTTGTACTACGAAATAGTTTATAGATTAATATATTTATCCGGCCTGTTCCGGTTTTCACTTTCGGTAAGATTTTGCGGAAGTGAATTTCTTTAACCTGCTCTAATATCATTTCGGTGAAGTTCTGCGGATTGATATCACTTTGAGTTAATAAGTTTAAGTCGGATAGAGTGAAAAACGATCATTTTTAAATTCTTAGGTTAAGTGCAAAGCGAATAAATGCATTTCACTAATTGCTATAAAATGAAAAGTGAAAACCGGAACAGGCCTGAATATATTTATATGTTTATAGGTTAAATATTGACATGTTAATGGGTTAAGGCGCCCTTAGCCAATTTAATGTTCAAGTATTTATACAATTATATGTTAAACACTGATACATTTATGGATTCGGGTGTCCCGCCACTTAAATGTGAGAGTATATATAAAAAGTTTTGAATAACAATATAATAACATGTTTATTAAATATTGGTAAGTTTAAATATTGAAATATTGAAATATTTATTGGTTTGGGTGTAA
>JBAMBL010001638.1:0-21972 GCA_037043405.1 Drosophila subquinaria
AGCTACATTAATCGATGTAAACTGTTCCAGAAGTGTGTGTGTGTGTTGTGCTATCGATATTTATTGCACATCCCTGGTAAAACAACAATAGATAAGAGCTTTGGATTTTTTTAATCACAACAAACAAATATCGCAAAACTTGCATTTAAAAAAATTATCTATGTGCGCTATTTGGGATAAATTTCTTCAGTGATAATAATATTAAATTTATATACAATATAGGTATCAAAGCATGTCATACAGCATGCTCGATATTTCCAACAGACTAGACACCTGTTTGAATGTTGTTAAAAAGTACGAATGGCTATTGAATTCCTATGTATCGGTGGGTAATTCAATCGTATTCTTTAAAGCCCCAATGACAATGGTCAATTTACTTGCAGGACTTCTATGTGGACGACCATTGGAACAAACTTCCGTTAAGCTGGCAAAAGCATTTGGAACAGTTGCCCGTCGAATCGCTGGCCGAGTTATTGCAAAGCGATGTTGATGTGGATGCTGATGTCGATGTCCAGGTGTCAAGACGATCCATATGGCCCTTGGAGCTGTTGGCCTTGAGGCAGGTGCTGCGCTCATTGGACATTAGCAGGACACCAAAGAAGCAGCAAGAAGTTGGTAAACAAGTAAAGTGAATATATGATATCCGATTTATTGCAATCCAACCACAGGTTGAATTACCGGGATGCCCACTCCTGGAGCACCGTAAGCTGAAGCACATGTTCATGAAGTGCGTCAAGCCAAAAAAGTCGCATGAGATCAGAAGAATGGCCGCAATCTGTGCCCGCAGCTGTCGACAGACTTCGGTTGACTTTGTGGTGGACTTTGGAGCTGGCCTGGGACACCTGGCACGCATATTGGGCTATGGTTATGGGATCAAAGTTTGCTGCTTCGAGATGCAAGCAGATTTGAACCGACAAGCTCTGTCTATTGACGCCAAATTGGAAAACATGGCTGCGAAACACATGGATGCCAGTGAACTTGCCAACTTCAAGCGACCTGCACATCTTACCCAGCGTCTTAACAGCACCACAAGGCCAAGGGAATTCATAGAGAGCATAAGGGAAGCATTTCAGTTGCCGGACACTGATTTTCAATTCGGAATTATTGGTCTGCATCCATGTGGTGATCTGGGAGCCACATTAATGCGCATGTTTCTAAACTGCAAGCAAGCGAAGTTTCTTCATTTTGTCGGCTGTTGTTATCAGAAGATGAGCACACAAGAAACACAGCCCAAAATTGATTTGCATGGTTATCCGCTCAGCTCGCAACTCCAGCGACAACTGAAAACTGAAGCTCACAGTTGTCAACTCAGCTACGAAGCACGGGAGATCGCCTGCCATGCAATAGAATTGTACTACGATCGCCTCAATGCTGGCCAGCATGAATACCTGAAGATTCACTCGCTTCGTGCCGCTGCTGAGCGTATCATTGTGCAGCACTTTCCTGATCAACGCCATTCTGCACTACGCAATGTGAAACATGCACCCGGCATGAGTTTTAATGAGTAAGTTGCATTAATGATGGTAATCTTATAAATATGTAGCAAGTAAACACTTCGATTTCAGCTACTTTCAGAAAGCTGTCGAGGGCACGCGATTTGCCGAGCTGTCTTCAACGCATTTCAGCAATAAACAAATAGAAACTGATTTATTGCATTGGGAACGCATTGTCTGCTTTTATACGTTGCGATTGATGTTGGCACCGCACGGTGAGAACTTCTTAAGATTTGTTTATAAACAATTTTATATATATTTTCTGATTTATTCTTATCTTAGTGGAAAGTATTATTCTATACGATCGAGCAATGTTTCTCCTGGAGAATGGTACGGTATTTATATAACATACAGCCATGCTCATACAATTGGCACAGAAAAAAAAGTATATTCTATTCGTCTATTTCTCAAAATGTTCATCACTTGCTTTTACAATTTTGCATGCAACTGTTAATTGTGTTCATGTACTATATGATTTACCGTTAATTGTTGCTATATCCTTATTGAGTTTTTTTTATATTTAATTTTCGATGTCCTAGTGTGACTTTTGGGTGCACACAGAATTGGCACATAAAGTTTAAGGAGTGGTTTTTTTCGTAAAAGGCACTTGGTTTTCGTATTTTTTTTTCTAATTTTCGTTAAATTTTATTAAACTCAATTGAATTTATGCAAAAATGGGCAGCGGAAAGACTTACACTGTTGAAAAACGTAGACTTGTTTATAAACTTAGTCAGTCGATAAGGAAATCGGCTGAAATAGCTCAGATAATAAAAAGTTTCAGGAAAATTGTCAATAATACACTTGCATTAGCCCAAAGGAGTACTTCATATTAAAATGAAAACAAGGTTAAGGAGCCAAAGCCTCAAAAGACCGATTCCAGCATCGACAGGATCATAGTGTGAAAAGTAACAGTGTCCATTTTAAGTCGGTTCGTGCAATTATGGTGGAAATCAATGAATAATATGGTCTTAAACTATCCAGAAATCTAGTGCCCAGAAGATTAATCAAAGCATTGCTCTTTGTGCCCATCAACAGAGGAGTACCGCTCCTGTCAAAGCTGAACATAAAGAGACGATTATGCTTTGCAAAGGCCTACAAGGGCAAAGGTGCACCATTTTGAAAAAAAGTGTTGTGGAATGATGAAAACAAAATAAATTAGATGGGACTTGATGAGAAACTATTTTTGAGTCGCCCAAAAAGCCAGGCTTTATATACAAGATGCCCAACCAAAACCATCAAGCATTTTTGAGTCGAATAATGTGTTGGGCTGCATTTGCTTGACATGGTGTGGGCCTGCTCGCCTAGCTTAATGATAATATTTACCGATTTCAATATTTAGACATTTTAAAGAACCCAATGGAATCTTATGCATTTGAGATTATGCCAGTGAAGTGGACTTTTATGCCCGACAATGACCCTAAGCATATTTATGAAGTGGTTTTTCAAAGAAAAGGTTCGTGTTATGGACTCTCCATCCTAAAGCCCAGACCTAAATCCTATTGAGATCCTTAGGAACGATGTTAAGGGGGCCGTTTCCAAACAAAAATTTAAAACTTTGGATGATTTGTGGGCTGGAGCTCAACAAGCTTTGTATTCGATCCCAAGGGAAACTCGCCAAAAGCTGGCATTAAGTATGAGTCGAAGATGTCAAGCAGTTATGGATAATTGTGGATATAGTACCAAACACTAAAGCCGAGTATTATTTTCCTTTCGAAAACATCATCCGTTAATTTGTAAAATTTATTTGTTTGAAAATGTGCCAATTATATGAGCAGGCAAATTTTGAGATTTTCGTTGAATTATTTCATTTTTTTTACATAACAGATCTCAATTGAAATTTGTTTTCTTTTTAAATTAAACTAACATAATAGGCTACAAAATGCCATTAAACTTTTGTACCTTACTATTACTATTTAATAAAAAAATCATCTTTTATTTGTTTATTTTATTTGTGCCAATTATATGAGCATGGCTGTATGTCTTGTTTAATTACGATTGTTTTCGATGTTTCAGGATGTCAGGTCAACATCGAGGCCATCTTTGATCCTCGGATTTCACCCAGAAATCATATAACAAGCGCCATTAAGAGTTAATCTTATATGTAGTTTAATTTGTAAATTATTATTTTATTTATAAGATCTTTTGATAACTGAATAAAACTTAGAGTTTTACATAAACTTTATCGAAAATGTGTAATGATTTGTAAATAGCGTTTCGGACTCCATCAACAAATCTGAATTACAAGCACAAAATATCAGTTATTCAGGTGGGCTATACATATCTCTAGATGTATTCATGAAGTGTCAGATTTCTGCACCATAAAATTATTAAAAATTTACTCTAATAATATTAATTAATTGCATATTTTTAACAAAACATAAATTAATTTATAATTTAATCAATTAAACATAAATTAAATTTTGCGGTACATGTTTTCGGAGTCAGAAATCAGCTGTCAAATTCTCACAATCAATATACAGTCGAACTTCCCTAAATCGAATCACCACTATCCAAGAAAAAAGTTCGAGTTATGGAGACTTCGACTTATGGAAGTCTTTTTTTTCAAGTTTATTAAGTGTATTGCTACTCAACTTAGTTTGAGTTTATTATCAGGCCTGTTCCGGTTTTCACTTGTTTTTTGCGAATTTCAATCCGCAAGATTTGACCGAATTTCCCTTAAAATTCCTTTACATTTCCTACGAATTACCCTCCGAACTTCCCTCACACATTGTGTTGAGTAATTTTTAGCAGAACAGTGCTGGAAAATGTTTTGAGTGAATCAGACATTTGCGTCAAAAGAATTTCCGTCTGTCAAATTGTGTAATTAATTCTTCATTTACTTATTTAATAATAAGTGGAAGCATTTTTCAAAGGTAAAACCTACTTTCCGGATAACTTTTGTATTTTTGAAAGTGCGGGCTGATTTCAGTGTTGAGAAATGTATTTTTGCAGAGTTGTCAATTGTTGCACAGTGTTTGTATACAAAAAAAATCTGCTTTTTTTGCATTAAATAACAAACAGTTTTGTCCAAACTTGCATTAAAAAAAACAGAAATTTAATTCATTATTTTACGCAATGCTTAAAAGCACTTAAGCTGTGGTTTAAAATTTGTACCAAAATATTTACTACTTTCCTGACATACAAGGGCAGCCCTAATAAACTTCCTATTCATTTTCACAAATTCTTGCGGAAATTAGAACAAGTCGAGCAAATCCGACAAAAATGTTAGGTTAGAGTCTTATCGATTTTGAGGTATGATGAAACAAAAATTATTTAAAAATCAAATAAAATACTGTTTGTTTATCTGATGATGTTGAATTATTCCTAAAACATTAGATTATTTAATTTATATTTTGTTTTTACTTTAACTTTATGCTAAGCATGCTAAAATCATCGATTTATCCCTGCCGAATTCAAACTCACTAGCTGAATGTCACGTGAATTCAATCCGCAAAATCTTGCCGAAAGTGAAAACCGGAACAAGTGAGGGAAATTCATTTTCGCAAAATCTTGCCGAAAGTGAAAACCGGAACAGGCCTGTATGTTCATTATGCCGAAACCGAAAAAAAAAACCGTATATTAACCGATTCATGTGCAAATATATTCAATTCTGATGTGTAATTATTGTTTTTCAAACATAATTTGTTTATTTTAAACTTTTTTTTTTTTTTTAAATCAAAGAATTTTTGTTTTTAAATATATGTACATTAGGTGGGTCAATTTTTTTCGAACAAATGCGGGTATCAAAATCTTAAAATACAGTGAATTCTAAGAAGATTTGCCCAAAAAACCATAGGTCTAAAATAATTTTCGAGCTTCCGATTTTTAACGAGAAACTTTGCGTATTTTTTTGTCGTTTTAAACATGCTTAGATACCTAAGCGAGTCCATAAAAAGTATATTGTTTCACTTAATATTTTTTTAAGAAAATTATAAATTTTTTGTTTTTTATTTTGTTTATGCCATTAATGTTGGTGGCATCTGTAACTTTTGAACTAGATGAGATATCGGGTTGAAACTTGAGCTATATATTCTCAATACTTCTAAGCATTTTTTAAAAGAAAAATGAAAGTAGGCGTGGCACTAAGAAGGGCATAAATTAACGGTCAAATGCAAATTAATGCCAATTTTATCATTTTTATTTATTAAAAAATATTTTTGTAAGTATACAAAAAATAATAAAAATAAATTTTTAATTTTTTTATTATAGTTTTTTGTTTTTAAAAATTTATGGTTTTCTTGAAAAAATTTTTAGAGAAACAATATACTTTTTATGGGCTCGCTTAGGTATCTAAGCATGTTTAAAACGACAAAAAAATACGCAAAGTTTCTCGTTAAAAATCGGAAGCTCGAAAATTATTTTAGACCTATGGTTTTTTGGGCAAATCTTCTTAGAACTCACCGTAGATTACGATTTTGATACCCGCAAGGTGCGTTTTATTTGGTCCATACAAATTGACCCACTCTAATGTACATACTTAAAACAATTTTATAAAAATGAATTGTTTTGCCAAACACAAAAACACCGGAAACCGATATTTGTAGGTACAAAAATTTTGCGTAACCGAAAACAAAAATGCTAACATAACCAAAACTGTATCGGAAACTAATGCTCTTTTCGGTTTGATACTTTCCACTTAATTATTAATTATTGGTTTATGTTAAGCAAAAAATAAAATACATAACTTAAAAATTAAATTAAATACAAACTTCAATAGTAAAATTAATACGACATTCGAAAGCAAATTATTAAAGTTTCGGGTTGTTTTGGGTTAAGCTCGGATCAATAAATATCTCAAAGTTTTTTTTTTGTAGAAACTGTTTTGAAAGATTAGTTCTTCTGTGGAAAACATTTCTGTTTTCATCAAATTGAAAGGACGATAATCATGGTCTTAAACAGAGTAGGAGGAAGATAATCATAAGTAGATTTAAAAAGAGTCGGAAACCGAAAGCCAAACACAATTTCGGGGGATTTCCCTTAATACTTTCAGACCATGAAGTACATGGGATAAGACCACGTATGGTTTGCAATTGTTGGAATTTCAGTTAACATTTATGGTGCGTGCTCTTTAAGTATGTTTATGAATAAACAAACAAACCGCTCGCTTCGAACGCTTCACGCACGTATAGAATGGCAATACCGATGCAATCAACTGAAATACTGTCTTTCTCGCTCGCACTTTGCAATGGTATTGACTTTAAGTGTTGTAATGCATAATAAAATGAGGTTGTTCGAATTCTCCACAAAGACAGCAGTGACGTAACGGTAATATTTGCGTGAAACAGAAAGAAATACAGTTGCATTAATTTGCATTATTATGAAAAAAAAATTAATTTAAATTATTGTTACTTATAGTCAATACTGTTTGAATAGTTTTCAAAATAGGTTTCATGCTCTTTTTTCTATTTTATTTGAAATATAAAAATAAACAGTTTTAGGGACGTGTGCATTAATTTAAAAAGGTCCTTGTTGCGCTAGAAATAAGTAAAATAATAATATTAAATAAATAAATATGTGCATCAATATACTTTGAATCAAACCAACATATCTCAATCGTCTCTCAATCACACAAGTATAGCAACCTTCATTTCGCTTGTAACCTTGTAGACACTCTCTCAATGCCGGTCTTTAATGCGGGACAAATTGTGTTACTTCCGAGTTTTCCTGTTTGCTGCTTTTGATTTTGTGACTTCAGTTTGCTATTCGCTCTGAACGATCACGGATCGAGCCTTTCGGTAAAAGTAAAGCCTAAGAATGTCCAATTTAGAACAAGAATTGCAAAGAAATGTTGCAAATTTTATTAATATCGATGCAAATCGGAAAATGTACACCCGGCATTACGATGCCCTGCGCGATACAATTTACTCCACGCTGAAGTCGGAGATGCCACTGGGCAAATGGCTCTGTGGACACAAACTGGGCGGTAAGTGGGCGTGGTCGAAGCTACTAAATGCCTGAGCAAAATATGCAACAATGTTGTATTTAGATTCATAATGACGTATACGTGGCGTTATCAGCGACAGCATTAAAATGCACAACTGCGAACGAAATTCATCTGAAATATCATTGTAATGTGTGCAGAGTATATAAGTAGTATATAGATACATTTATATTTATTTCTTTATTTAATGTCCACTAAAAGCCGTTGACCAAAAGTACTTCTAAAAATTAAAATTTAATTAAATAATTTATGAATGAGGACTTGTTCCCGATCAAAAATCTAGAAACGTTTGTTCTACGACTTTTTCGAAAAAAAGCTAGTTTAGCGAGAAATCGCTAAAAACCGCTAAAATTAAAACCCTTATAGCAGTCAAACGATAAAAGCTACAGATGCGATCTATATATCGTTGAAAAGGTATTTTGAAGGGCTGTTATGCATACCTTTTAACTTTTTTTCTAAAGTACATAGGTAAATTGCTACAGGTGACATAAGGTATTTTCCCCCACATTTTGGCGGTTTTTGAGAAAACGCCGCTAACGATTTTTTTTAAATTTCAATATATTTTAGTTTGTAAAATTTCGCGTTTTTTGATATATGACACAAAAAATTTTACCGATAGGTTTGTAAGATATAACCTATTAACTGAATATATACGTTTTACTTTGAATTGGAATAGGGCAGCAGCAACAAAGTGTCATAGCAGCCAGTTTGTTTGTTTGGATAGCTTAAATGTTTGAACGAGGACTTGTTCCTATATGAATTATACATATATACATTTTAAGTAAACTGAAAGGATAAGAAATATATGATAAGGCCATTTACCATCAAGTAAAGTAAAAAGATACATAAAGAAGAATAAAAGATACTTATAGAGTATATTAAGGGGGTCTTCTAGGTCAGACGGCCAAATTTAGGCTGTTTTTTTTTTTAAATCAAGGAGAGAAAACCCGACAAGATTTTTTATTTTTGTTTTTTGTATTTGATAGGGCAATTTAGTAAGTAAAATACAAAATTAAAAAAAAAGTGAATTTATGGTGCGGCTAAGATATTCACAGCCTCCAAAAAATGTACTGTGATTCAGAATTCGTTTTTTTTGGCATAAAGTCGAAATTTTGGTGTGAATGTATGTCGTATTTTTAATTTTATATTCTTAAAGTTAATTCATCATACAAATTTTAAATAAAAAAACAAAACAAACATTTTTAAAAAAATAAATATTTAAAGTCTGTAATTCCTAAACTATTTCTAATTTTTAAAAATTCGTTTAAGAAAATATTTTTAAATATCTAAGATAAAGAATTATGCAAAAAAAAATCGAAAAAAAATGTCTGACCTAGAAGACCCCCTTAAGTTTAAGAGAATTTCTTCATTTTATCATATTATACTCTTGAATTATTGTATGTACACACACTTTATGAGGTATGTCATTTTAATGTCTGTAAATAATTGTTTTTGTTGTAATTTTAATGCGTTTTGGGCTCTACTATAAGTTTATTTATAAAGTGCCTTATTCTTATCAACTTCTGAGGAAGTCAATAACAGAAAGTAGTGGTTTTAGTTGGAAATGTCGTAAATTACATAAACTATTATAGATAAGATAGAGAGAATATGATTAGTCTGTAACTACAATCCGATTCATATCCGCTACGAGTTTTTATATTAGAAGATATTACATTGATTATACTCAAAACGATCTAACTATGGGTTTATATCTTTCGACACAGGAAGCTATGGTGATAATTTGAAAATCACCAAACCCGATGAATTCGATTTGGTGATCTACTTAAAATTTCCTGAAAATGATAGAATCATCGTGAAGAAAGATCCTAAAAAACCTGGCAATGTTACACTGGACATGACGGGGGTGCTCAATATTTTACATAACCAAGAGCATAATAAGGTAACCTTCACGAATCTAAAAAAAATAGTTACGGCCAATAACCTGCTTCTGGAGGATAAGCTGCAAGATATGATAAGTGGCGCTTTTACACGCGCCTTAAATAAAATGGGAGGGCAGTTTATAGTCGATGGGAGACCCTCGAAGATTGTATACAAGCGATGTGGCCCGGCTCATACCGTGTTTATAAATGAAGCGAACATGAAATACTCTGTAGACTTTGTGCCAGCCGTGAGGCTAAGTGCACAGCAAAATGTCTTGGGACTGGAGCAACTCAAGTATTTCCGAAATATACAATATTGGGATGCGATTCCGAAACCCATGAAGCCATTCCAAGCGAACAATATCTCATTTCGGGCATCCTACTATGAAGCTGAAAAGGAAATGCTTAAGGATAAGGAGAAGCTGAAGATTGTCATTAAACTGATGAAGAAGTTTCGCGATTCCAAACCAAATATGAACAATATCAAGAGCTATTATATCAAGACTCTTTTGCTATGGCAAATTAAGAGCCGACCCGCAACCTATTGGAAAACTAAAAAACTGTACGAGATACTGATCGATGTGAGTATAATATTTAATTTTTTTTAATTATTACCAATAAAATATCGAAATTGGACAAATAATACTAAGAAGAAAATGGTGAAAATATGAAAGAAATAAAAAACTAGGTTAGAGAATTAGAAAATCTAAATTAGGAATAATCAAAAACAGGAATTTAACATATTATATAATGGGGAAGGCAAAAATAAAAAATTTCAGAAATCAAAAAATTTAATTTAAAAATTGTGTGAGTTTCAATAAAATGGTTGTGGTTTAATATTTTCATTAAGTTTCTGATATACTTCAAAAAAATATGGGCTAATCCGAAAAGTTTTAAACCACGGGCAAAAACCTTAAATTGTCAATAATTTGCATGTTTTTTAATAATAGTTGTTTTTTGTTGTAATAGAATATCTTTCAGGCTTCAAATTACAAAATCAAAATGATTTTACGGTGGTTTGGTTGTTCATGGCCAGCTTAATCAATTAATTCCGCTTAATGCCTCTTAATTTCAATAATTCTTGTAAATAAATGTATTTTCAATGGCCAAAAAAGTGAGCAAAACGGTCGTCTGAGTGTTTACGCTTAGTTTATCTTAAACTTGGTTTAATTTTCTTTTATTAGAAAAACTTATCGAAAAAAATAATATATATTAATAATTTGAAAAGAAGTGTGTGTGTAAAAAGTGTAACGTCCGCAACGTAACGTCCGCAACAGACAAAATCTAAAATTTTTAATTAAGGAGATTACTTACCTTTATTTTTGATAATGGATTAAATGCAAAATTCGCTAATATACTATGTGGGCAAAAAGTATCGGGAATTTTAAATTTAAAAAATTTTGGGATTCCAATTGGAACAAATTTTGTACTTTTAGGTTGGCACTACTATCACTAACATCTGTGCAAAATTATACGTTAAAATATTCATTAGTGTTTAAGCTACGATTAGTTTTGTACGACGCCAAAAGTGCAATTGGCGATTTTGGTTGAATCTCCTCAATCGACTCGAAACGGTGTCCTCGGAGTGGTCTGTTGAGCAAAAATAGCCAGAGGTCACACGAAGATAAATCAGGCGAAAAAGGTAGCTGTGGGAAAATTTTGGTCGAGTTTTGGCAAATGGTCACGAAAGAAAGGGGCAGTAGGAGGGCGCATTATCGTGTTGCAAGAACCATGCGTTGTAGCCCATAGTTCTGGCGTCTTTTTACGCATAGCTTGCGCAAACGACGCAAATCTCTCAAACAATATTCCTTGTTGACAGTTTGGTCGGTCGGAAGGAATTTATAATGAACGCACCGATAATCCAAATAAACTGTCAACATGACCTTGATTTTTGAGCAAATTTGACGCGATTTTTTCGGTCTCGGCTCACCTTTAGCCGATATTCGCTCGATTGATCGGTAATTTCCATGTCGTAAGCGTAGATCCAAGTCTCATCGCCCGTAATAATGCGTTTTATCTTGTCCTGGTAGTCAGAAAACATTGTTTCACTCACTTCTACGCGGGGCTTTTTTCATGAAATTGACCGTTTTTTGGCACCAAAATCGCCAAATGCACATTTGGCGACGTACCAAACTAATCGTAGCTTAAACACTAATGAATATTTTAACGTATAATTTTGCACAGATGTTAATGATAGTAGTGCCAACCTAAAAGTACAAACATTTGTTCCAATTGGAATCCCAAAATTGTTTAAATTTAAAATTCCCATACTTTTTGCCCACAGTAGTATGTGCAAATATACGTTAACCTCAAATCGACTTCCATTCTTTGTAACGGCCGCAACGTAACTTTCAGCAAGCCTAATTTTTTTTCAAAAACAGTAGGGCTTTTATCTTAAAATAGGTTTAAGAGTACTTTTAATGAAATGCATTTTTCAGAAAATTTCATTTAAATTCACCAATCTGAACGCGAGCTGTATCAGTTTAAACATGAAAATTTGCGTGCAAATGTAACGTCCGCAACTCAGTGCGTAGCCCATATATCAGGTAAAAGAAAGCATAACCTCATATCATTAATTTAGATTCATCCGGTTCAATTAAGTATGTATTATATTTATAGAAGAACAAAAAGAATGATCTTTTCTATTGAAGACGATTCTCAAAATGATTTCTATATTGCTATTGAAACTGAATGTGAAAAATTTAAGCTACTTTTCTAATATAAATATACTAGATTTTCATAATTTTTTAGGCTTAAGTGTATTTCATATGTGAAATTTCTAGGTTTTGCCACCTTTTTTTCTATTCTTGTTTCAATTTTTTCTAAACATATTTAAAATTTCTTTTTTGCCTTTATTTTTCTAAGAATTTGCATGAAAATTCTCTGTAATCTTTGAATAATTTCAATATTGGACAGACTCGTATGCAAACTAATGCCCATGCTTATCCTTTTAGATGTTCGCAGAGTTGGCCAAATGCTTGGCCGTAACTGGCCGGAATGGAAAGCTGCTGTTCTTCTGGGATCCGAATCTGGACATGTTTGCAGCATTCACGCCAAATCAGAGAAGTAGCATGCATGACTGCGTCGTATCTGAGCATGGTACGCTGATGCGGGCTGCCGGGAATCTAACCAAGGACATTAGCGATAATGTGACATCCTCGTTCAGTATGTGAAACAGAGACAAGAATTTAATGAAACTTTAATCATTAATAAAACTCTTAAGGCAATCGAGAGGAACGGGGAGAACCACAGAGAAGGCCACAGAATGGACAGGCGGGGCAGGGAAATCGTCAACCAGCTGCTAAACTGAATTCACCAGAGAGTAGGCCACAGAATGGACAGGCGGTAAGGCGTCAACCCGCTGCTGCAGTGAGTCCACCACAAGAGGAGCCCAAGCCGGCGACAAACTGTGCGATCGCCTAGGTAAGTTTCAAGACTTTATTAACAATAAAATGAAAAGAATAATAGTTTTAAATAGATTGTGTACAATTCAATTCGTTGGACTTAATGCTATAAAATGTGCTTCAATTAGATGAACGAACTCATCGTGTGTCGTCGTTAAGTTGTTGTTAAGTCGCTTAACGCTTTACAGGCCGCCGCCGGAGCGATCGACACTGATCTTCGTCTTGAGATTGGCCGCCTCGACCTTCGCCTCCTCCAGCTCAGCCATGCGGGCGAATCGGGAGTACGCCACATCGCCGGTTTTAATCGCAGACATCATCTAATTAATTTAAGGCAATTGAATATTGTATTAATTGTGAATATGAATTGTAATTAAATGTAATTAATGACACATACCTGGAGATATTCATCGAGCTCCACTTGGCCGTTCATGTTGGTGTCGATCTCCTTGAGAATATCGTGCAATTGCTCGCCGGAGACGTCGCCGTCGCCGAAGCTCTTGAGGGCCCGCCTGATGTCATTGATGGAGACGTAGCCCTTCTTGTCCTTGTCGATCAACTGGAAGCGTTTCACATATGTCTGAATCTCCTCCTTCGACAGCTTGATGGGTATTTTCTCCTTGGACGAGCGATTGACCGCATGTCCCATTTCGTTGGCCAAAAACTCAGTTGCGTGCTTGATCTGGCGCTCCTTTTCCTCCTTGGACCATTGCAGCTCCTCGCCCATAATGTCCACAATCACGGGCAGTGCCTCCTGAGCGGCCTGCACGTTGAGGAAGGCCAAGCGCAGACGGCGAGCAATCATGTCCACGGCGGTGCAGGCGTACTCACGGACGCCATAGCGAATCTCGGCATCAATGTAGGGGAACTCGGGGTGGATGCGATTGCCAATGATGGGCCAGCGCTTGCCGGTGAGCGATGCCATCTTGGACACGGCGAAGGCACGATCGCCATACGATTTGGCCAGATGCTGTGCCACCTCGCACTCCAGGCCAAAATCTTGCACCAGGCGGATGTACATGGTCGGTGTCCAGCCTTGGCCGCCCTCGATTTTCAGGAACGACGTGACAGCGTCGGTGCGTTCTGGCTTCAGGTTGCAAGCTGTTCAAGATTACAAAAGATTAGTGTCGCCTTGATCCTTAATGCTTAATCCCAGGGATTAAAACCCTAACCGAAACCGAAACCGTAACCTTTAACCGCAAAAACCGATTGAAATTTAAAACCGTAACTGAAACCGTAACAGAAAAAAAATATTTGCATTTGATCGAAACTTTAAAACCGAAACTCTGCAAACCGAAATAACCGTTTAGTAACCGTTTCATTTATAAGGGTTAATTTCGGTTTTTCATAAATAATATAAAATAAAAATCGAAAAAAATTGTATTTTTGTTATTTTAAAAATTTAAAATAAGAATTATGGTGTTGCTTTTAAATACAATTTTAAGAGCATGTTTTATTTTCAATTTTTATTATAAAAATTTAAAAATAATTTAAAACAAAAAGTTTTGAACTGTGTCTATTTTTTACGACACA
The DNA here is from genome assembly GCA_037043405.1 of Drosophila subquinaria. Taxonomy (NCBI): domain Eukaryota; kingdom Metazoa; phylum Arthropoda; class Insecta; order Diptera; family Drosophilidae; genus Drosophila; species Drosophila subquinaria. The sequence goes on from JBAMBL010001638.1 coordinate 14,249, forward strand.
TAAGTCTAGTTTTCGATCTCTGATATTTTGTTGTTTGTTTTTGATTTTCTTTTTAATTTTGATTTTTGATTTTAATTTTCTTATGTTTAATTTTGAGTTATCTGTGATATTCAAGATCGAATGTGAATGAAATTAAGAAAGATATGCCTATTTAATTATCATAATTATATTATTAATAGAATTATATTTTTTCAAATTAATTTTTATTTTTTTTAAACCGAAACCATACCGGTATTTGAAAACCGAAACATACAAAAAACAGTTCACCGTTGGGAAACTTTTATTCAAAGATTTTGCGTAACCGATAACCGAAAACCTAAATGAAACCGATATTCGTTTTGGGTTTAATCCCTGCTTAATCCCTAATGCATCATTTCACTCACCCTTGATAGCTGCATCGAGTGTGTGCTCGGCCATGGCTCTGTAGGTGGTCCACTTGCCGCCGGCAATGGTGATCAGATTTGAGGGACTGACGTGGACGATGTGATTGCGCGCCAGGGACTGGGTGTCACCCTTGTTGGGGTCGGAGACGAGCGGACGAATGCCGCTCCAGGCGGACAAGACGTCGCCACGACGCACCTCAACATCCTTATTGAGATAGTTCTTGATTTCGCTCAGAATGAACTGAATCTCATCCTCGGTGGGCACGGGATTGTGCGTGATTTCGCAGGGTAGATCTGTGGTGCCGGCAATCGTTTGCCGCTGCCAGGGCAGGAAGAAGATGACACGGCCATCGGATGTCGAGGGATCCAGGAGACCCATCTGATCGGGACTGTAATAGCCGGGGAGCACAATGTGCACTCCAGAGCTGGGGCAGCAAATACTCTTCACCGTCGGATCGTCCATTTTGCGAATGGAGTCGGTGAAGGGGCCGGTGGCATTGATAATGCACTTGGCCTTGACCGTAAACTCCTTGCCGGATATATGATCCTTGACCTTGGCGCCGCACAGCACCTTTTTGCCAGTGCCATCGTCCTTCCTGAGCAGTTCCTGGACCTCCACATGATTGCACACAGTGGCGCCATGTCTAGCCGCCGTCAAAGCCACCGCCAGACACATGCGTGCATCATCCTGCTGGCCATCGTAGTAGACAATGGCGCCACACAGCTTGTCCCCCCTCAACATAGGGAACAGCTCCAGGGCGTCACTCTTGGACAGCAAATACGAGCTCTTCACATTGCGATCGCCGGCAACCAGATCGTAGGCCTTGATGCCCACCCAGTAATAGGGCAGCTGCCACCACCTGAGAAGGAGATTAGATCATGATGATCACGATCACGATCCCGATCTGGAATTTCAGTTCGTTTCTTACGTGTAAACGGGCAGCATTATGGGCAACGGATGCGTCAAATGGGGCGCCGACTCCAGCATTGTGGCACGCTCCTGCAGCGCCTCCTTCACCATTCTATACTGCTCCAGGTCTAGCTGGAGGGGAGCAGAGAGCACAGGGATTAGTTGCTAGCTGTCTTGCAGAGCATCTTGTATCTAACTTACGCCCAGAATGGCCTTCTGCAGATAACGCACACCGCCGTGGATCAGCTTGGTGGAACGGGATGAGGTGCCGCTGGCAAAGTCGTCCAGCTCCACGAGTGCCGTCTTTAGACCTGCTCACAGCAAACAAATAATAACTAATCAGTCAACCCTTGAACGACCAGCTTCAAACTACGCACCTCTCGTTACGGAGTCCAGGGCGCAGCCTGCTCCTGTGGCACCACCACCAATGATGAGCACATCGAATTCTTCGCCGCTCATCAGAGATTTGATTTGTTCGCTGCGCAGGGGAAGAGTGCGCTTGCGTTTGGGGGGACGTTGCATGGCATTGTTGACCTACAGAGAGCGAATGCGTTAGTATGTCCCGCTCTTAAGACTCATCATGCGTGCAACACTTACCACATGTGGCGAATTCCAGCGATCAATGCTCCATGAAGCTACCACTGAGCCCACACAGGCGCTCGCTGCGGCGACGCCAAATTTAAACATACGCGATGACATCTTCTCTTAAGCACGTACTCTTTTGTTGCTGCTGCTAACAAAAAATATAAATTAAATTAAAACAACAACAAAGTTTCTCTTTCAAATGCGCGCGCTCTCTCTACCTCGCTCTCTCATTGTAGTGAGAGCGCCAAAAAAGCTTTTAGTTGCGAACTTTTTGTTCGCTGCCGGCGCACGCAGCATTGGAAGTGTGTGCTCCATTCCCACCACGTACAGAAGGGAGGGGAAACAAATAATAATACTTTGAGTAAGTATGTTAAATCGATATGGGCGCGTTGCGCTCCATGATATGCCGGGCGAAACTTGACTCAGATAAAGCTTTGGCATGGAAATTGCAACGGAATTGTTACCACAAGTTTTGTGCTGCGCCGTTTAAGTGTTTATCCAGAACGCTTGATCGAAATTGCAGTGTTTACCTTGGGGATTCCAGTTGAAACTGTTTCGCAGCACGCAATCAAAACTGAATGGGATCCAATACAATCCGCAACACCAGCGACGACAACGACAAGACTTTAGAAACTAAGTTTTTTTTATTTTTTTGCGGCGTAACAGCGAATGATTACATCAGAGTTTTAGTCACTTTTTTCAGTTTCTTCTTCTTCTTTTTGAATACTCGGGGTGCTGCTGCTGCCCGCGTCCGCTTAACGCTAGGTCAAATTGTGTATTAAGCTTACCGTTGTTGATGTTCTGATGCTGGAAGCAGTTGTAGTCGTAGTCGTTCTCAGCTGGAATACTCTAACTGCTGCTGCTGCTGTTGCTGCTACCCCGTCCGTACGTTGCGCTCTGCCTGTAGCTGTGATTCGCTTGACAGTCGTCGTCGGTCTGTCGGCTGGCAGACTGGCAGGTTCGTTGGCTAGCTGGGGATGCAGCTGTTGCTATTGCATGTGCAGCTTTTTTGGCTCTGAGAACTTTGCAAATTGCAGTGTTGTTCACCCCTCTCCAACTCCTGATGAAAACAGCTGTTAATCTTATGCACCTCGCGCTCTCTCGCTCTCTCTCGCACACTCTTCCACTCTTCGCCGCCGTAGTCCACAAGCAGCTAATTGGCAATAGCCAAAAAATAATTAAAATATACTATGTATGTACATATATCACACTATTCGCAATCGTGAATATCGTGAATGTGTTGAATGTGAGTTCACCTTGTGGATGAACGAACGGAGCACACGGCGTCGTTTATATTATTTTATTTGTTCTTTTTGTAACTAGTCGACACAACGAGCGGAATTCTATATTCATATCTATAGGTATAAACATATTCAAGCAGTGACTATACCCTGTACTACAGGCAGACGGCGGGTATACTTGAATTACCAACAAATAAGCGGAAATAGTTAAAATAATTAATTTAAAAAATACAAAATTTAAAATCAAGTTCACTTTGAGTTAAATGTTAATCTAAAACAAAATTTAATGTGCCGCCTACACAAGCTTACGCGGTATCTCTTAGTCGAGCAGGAATATTTGTTGTGCCATTACTTAGCGATTATTCAATTACACACTCATACATTTGTGGGTATGTGCTGAAATACCTATGTTGATAAAAGCGCCAAATTCTGACGTGAATCGTCATGAGAAGGCAAAAAAAAGAAGCCCATACACTGGTGAACAAATATTGGATTTTGTTGCGCCAAAAGCTTAAAAGGTAAACTAATTGTCCGTAGTTAAAAAATGACTCGAATTTTTCTGGAATTTAAAACTAAATTCAATGTATTATTTGATGAATTTATATGTATAATTTTTATGTGATTTCCAGTTGATTTTCTTGTTTCCAGTTGCATGCTGTCTAGTGTGTACTTCAACTGTTCCACAGATAAGCGCAATTTCGTCAAGTACCCAACGCATTTCACTTAATTCATAAATGAATCATTAGAGATTAAATTACGAGTAAACCAAAAAAAAGGAAGAAAATAAATAAAGTCAAGTCCAGTGTTAATTGTCGTCTGACGTCATGTGACCAATGTGCAGGGACAGAAAAGTGATGTCGTTCCCCCAGACAGAGACTAGACATGACTATGCACGTCATCGACGCGTCGTTTCAGTGGGTTAGGTCAGTGCCATTCTCTATATAGCCAAAAGAAAGAGTGAAATATTCCATTGCTATTTATGTATACACATGTAGATATGTGTGTATAGTATATGGTTAGACCCAGACCCAGAGCCACACAGAATTGCAGACCTACAAATAACCTTCGCAATGTGTTTTCTCGATTCCTCTGATTTTCGTTTCCCAAATCATTTTATATTATTATGTATCGCATACAATTCTCCTATTATATCGGATCTATAGAAGCTTTCAGTTGTTGTTGTGGACGGGACACGCATCTGTTGCGTGCTTAACACCCACTCGGGAGCTTTAAGCTCATCGCACATCGTAACGGACAGACGTCTGCGACTGATAAAGCTTCCACAAAATACGCTTTTCGAATTGTTCGCACGTGAACATTATCATTGAAATTTTAGCTTGCGAATGATTTAAATTTTCACTTTAAATTTTACTTTGTATTTATGCTGTTTGTTCAAGTGTATCACCTTCGCTAGGGCAAGGCAGGTACGCTGTGCGCTGCTTTTAATAGTGTAAGATCATCAGATGAGATCAAAGTGACTTCAAGAAAATAAGACACATTTCTGCTTTGTAGAAATAGCACGAATTAAGTTAAGTTGTACAATAGGTGCGGATATTTGCTATACAAAATTTACCATTCACCAACGAACGAAATGTACCAGTTTTGGCACAAACATACCAGTTGATACAATTGTACCAGTGTGTACCAATGATGTGACCGATTTCTGACGTAAACGGCCTTTATTTATTTTGTAATAGAAAAAAAAGTATTTTGTTTGAAAATTATTTATTTGCATTATCGTATCGAAAACCACAAATGCGGGCATAAAACAGTTGATCAAATTAAAATATACGTAAACTAGGGCATAAAATTGGGCGTCAATTGATCACATAGTTAATAACGGCCGACGTATTAGAATATTGATTAATAGTAAATTAATTAGTACTTTAAGTAGGTAGATAGATAGATTTAAATTAAGTTGTAAAAGGTGCGGATATTTGCTAAGCCCTATAAAATTTACCATTTACCCCCAAAGAAATGTACCAGTTTTGATACAAATGTACCAATGTGACAACCGAAAATATGAGATAAAAAGGGAAATAAAGCAGCATATTTGGTTAAATAATTCCGTTTGTATTATCGTATAGGCCACAAATGCGGGCATAAAACAGTTGATCAAATAACGTAAACTAGGACATAAAATTGGGGTAGTTCAACAATAGTTGATAATGGCCGAATAATATTGATTATTAATAGAATATTGATTAATTATAGTAGATTAATTAATACCTTAACCAGGTAATATTACTCACTTGGAGGAAGTCGGCGGCCGTTCGGCCACATTGTCATTGGCGATGCCACTGCCGGGGATGCTGTTGCTGCTGTTGCGATTGTCGCGCAACTGCATCAGCTGGGCAATGAGATCGAGCAGCTGGTCATCGTTGAGACTGCACTGCTCCAGCAGCTGCTGGAGGAGACTCATACGCTCCGCTTCCAGGCGTATCATGGCTGGCACTTGGGCCAAGAGATTGCTCCGGCAGCTGTTGTTGATCTTCGACTTGGCACAGATGTACTCCAGCACCGAGTTGGGATTGAGGCGATCGCATACCACCGAGGAGAGATTCTCGCGCACCGCATGATCCAGAAACTCCTTGGAATGATTCTCCGAGAGCGTTTCCAGCACACTGGTCTTCACCTTGTCATTGTTGTTCATTTGACTTGACAGAAATCTGGCCAAAACGTGGGAGCTCTTCAGGCTGGTGCTACTCGTCTTGGCAAAGTAGCGCTCCAGCACAGATTCCAGCGAGCATTGCTCCACAACCAGACCCAATGCGGCGTCTGCATCTGAAATGGCCAAATCCTGAGGTGGCAATGATGTTGCAGCATTTCCTTCCGCCAGCCGCTTCTCTGTGCCGCGACTGCTGCTGCTGCTGTTTTTGTCTGTCGCTGTGGTTTCATTCCATTTGAGCGTGTCAAAGGCCTCATCCTCGACGGCAGCATCACTGTTGCCCTTGTCCATTGATTTATCTGAACTCCTGGCCGTTCTGCTCATGTGCAAACTTCTCAATCGCAATGATGCCGTCCAAGCGTCCACGTCGCTTCAGCGCCGACCTCACCTCCGACATCTGTCCTTGCCCGCCCCTCTCCTTCTCTTTGTCCTTATCTGGGAGCAGGCAACGCTTGGGCTTGCTGTTGCGCGCATCGTCCGTGTCCCGCAGATACTCCTTCGTTACGGACACGGGCGGATCATGGAAGCTGACACGTTTCCTCTTCATCGCCGGCGACTGAAATCATCGACGCTCTCACAGCGCAGCTTTCGCTTCAATATGGACGCCGATGGACTGGCCGATGGCGAGGGCAATCGTTTCGAGAATATCAACAGTTCCTTGGCCTGTTGTATGGGCGTGGAGGTGTGCTCCATGGCCAGCTCGTTGAGCTCACGCGTCGGCGTCGATACCAACTCGGAGCGATCGATGACACGCGCGGGCGTTCCTTGACTCCGAGTCGAGGCACCCGATGAGGATGCCGCTAGGGAATAAGTTGCAGCAGCATCCAGTTTCTTGTTCCGGATCATGTTGATCAGCTGCGCCCCGCGTCCCATCAAATGCGTTGACGGCTTCGGACGCAACGTGGGACTCGTCGAGTTGTTTGTCTGCTTGCGATCCGGCGGAGAGCTCTCGCAAAAACAATTGTAAAAAATAATTAATCATTTGATCAGTTTTATCTAGCACATTTTGTCTGAATCCTGTACTCCCTGAATGCGACTACAACTACTAAGAAAAATATTTGTTGCTTTCAATCCCAGGTTTGCCCATCACTCGCAGGTCTTATTTATCACTAAATAAATAAATTTCTATACTATTGTTATGAGCAACGTAGTAGGCATGGAAATCTGAATTTGAAACCTGAAAACATAAAAACCTTCCAGTCGTCAGTCTATGCCGAGAACTGTTAGAGCTCACAACGCCAAATTATAAAAAAGATCTCCTAACAATTTTGGTAAAATAAACTACCATTATCAATCCAGAAATACTAACTTAAATATAAAACCAGGAACTACAAATGCCAATCCCATAATTAAAGGCACTGACTCCGAAGAGGGTAAGAATAAAAAGCCCGACAAAGCAGGTGACAATGATAGCAAAGAGGCGTCCCGGGTTGGGAAATGTTCAATGGAAATGGATAAGTCTTTCAGTGTACAGGCTACTGTCGTGGGAGGTGAAGTAGCCACGGAGGAAGGCGGACCATCCAAGGAGAGGCGATTAACCAAGTGTAAAGCTTACAAATAATAACAATACTTTTATGAGTCTGCTATGAACTCGCCCAATTTGATCATCAACTTCACAGAAGGATCGGATTCAAAAAGCCAGAAACGGATCAAAAAGATCAAATCGGCAAACAACTGGGAACGGATAAAATGTTTGGAATTCCCAAATATTCAGGAAAGCGTGACTATGAGGCCACACATTTAAAAACAAATTCAACCGAACAAAAGGCAGCTATTGTTCTATGAAGTGGACCTACAGAAGAAAAAGAGGATTCGTCCCAATCAGCTTGTTGGAAAGAACCTTTGACGGAAGCCCTAAGAAAAGAACTCGCTGGAAAAGGAGGCAAGCAAATAATGATGTCGCTTATGGCTTAGAGAAGAGCGACAACAGAGGAGGA